>JAKSZP010000535.1:0-62816 GCA_022478985.1 Massospora cicadina
CTCGTTGATTGAGGCTCAATGGAGAATATTTCTGACACTGCTATTCTCAGCGTTGGGCCTCACTCCCAGAAGGTTGCTCTTGTTGTCTGGGTGTCAGTGGTTATTGATTCTAGGGAGTCAACACCATCATCCACGCTAGTCATTAGGGCCCCATGACCCATTGACGCATTTGCACTTTTCATCATCAAATTGTGTTGCCAGATTGTTACTTGATGTACTCATGTTAAATTGCCCTTCCCCATTTCTAGTCATGTTGGGGCTTGGGTCAGTGGGAAGGTCGTCAGATGGTACGTCCATCATAGCATCCTTTGTAATATTTTTAAAAATTAATACTGGCGCAGGCAAGTCATCCATTTCTATGTGCTGCGCATAGATGGGTGGATTGACTTCCCTACGCTTGGGTGGTTGGCCTTTGTTCACTGCTCTATATAATTGCAGTGCACTCTGGCAGTTGGTTGCTCTCTCAATTCTTGTTCAGTTCACTTTTTGATTTAAAAAGTGATATTTGTGAGAGAGAAAAGACTAATGAGCCAATTATGCTAGAGGAGGTATTTTAAAATCAATTGGACTTTTGATTCAAAGTTTTGATTTAAATAAACTTATTAAATACCTGAATGACCACTAACCATTTAACAAAACAATTTGAATATCAAATCAGCTAATTATCAAACTGCTCAGCTGTAACAATATAATGAATACCATTGAAGTATATATAGGATTTTCACTTATTACATAAAAAACTTTTTATTTTACCATATTTTTCCAATGTTTCAATAGTTATTCTGCTTTTTGGGGCGGAGACAAATCCAACAAAGCAAAGATCATAAAAATTAGTCCAACATTTTGAGTTATAAATGGTGTAACTAACATGACTTTGTTTTATATATATATAATAAATGAGTTATAAATGGTGTAACTAACACGACTTTGTTTTATATATATAGAAATTTATATGGTTCACCTGTGACTGAAGGCTGATGATGAAGCCAAAACTAATAATCTATCATTGAGAAGGATGAGGTGAGAGGGTTGACATTATGAAAGCGAGAGGTGGAGTGAGAGAAAGAAAGAGTTTTTGGTTGGAAGTTCCAGTGATGAGCTAATAGGTTGGATATGGGTGAAGTAGCCCTTTGTACATATAAATACCTGATGCTTCCCTTTTAATAAAGATCTTCCTTTGACTATCTCCCTTTTTATTAAAGTTTATATTTATACTCATGGGTTGGGGTTTAGGCTGTGGGATCCCCAAATGGTGCGGGTAATACGCCAAGGGGTAAGCCAGCACTTCTGGCCCATCGCCTAAAGCAAAATAGCAAGAGATGACCAATCTGCATACTGGTTGGCCTTCTGACTAGCAGAGCCCACTGTCATGAAAAATCAAATTTCTAACAAATTCTGGCCTATGTTCTACCATTATGGCACCCTTCCCTTGTTAATAATAAATTATATTCAGTTATCTTAGCTTCAGGTATTAAAAAAGCTATTAATATGTTTATGAAGTGCTAGAATATGTTTATTTATTTTTTTTATTAAACTGCTTAGCTGAAACTAATTAACCAATTAATCAAGAAAGTAATCACCAAACTGTTTTGCAAAACCATTGTTAAAGTCATACTGCTTGGATGATAGCTCACTTCAGCTCCCTGATCTTAACTGCACAGATTCTAACCATTTGCATTGATTGACTGAAACTAATAACCTGGGGCATGAATAGTGTGAAGTCTATTATTAAAGTTGATTGCCCAAAAGCTATATTGAATAAAGGGTCCAACGCTAGACAGGTGCATCTTCTTAGGATTTGTTGGTATTGGTAAGGAACACTTTCCTATTCTCTTCACGCAGAGCCAAGTGGAGATTTAATAACAACAACCCAAAGATATATGATCCCTGCACTCTTATCCCAAAGAGTAAGCTATACAACCAATGTATAAACAACTTAGTTATTATCAGTGGTAAATTCACCTTTTATCAGGAAATTTATTGGGGGATTTGTAGTATAATTGGCATACAGCTTTTCAGCTCTCCACTGAAGATCAATTAATTGTTCCCCACATGTCTTGACCCTTGGGGTTTAGGCTCTAAATCTTGGCAGTTATATTTTCCTTGATTTTCTTAGGGAGTGCCATCCTCAATGTTCAGGGACCAATTTATTGGTGTCAAGAATTTTATACCAATTGATCTAGGTCATATTGCCTAATACAATTCTACCATTTGACATAAATTTTAGAACATCTAGGTAGTTTCTGGTGACTCTAATCCATTTGGTATGAATGATTCATCATAATAATTAACTGTCAAGTGTTACTCCCATATTGAATTCTTACTCAATACCATCAGAAATGATCCCTGATGAGTATATAATTGGATTGATCATTGTATTTTTTCCATTGATTAATTATAACTAATATTTTAATTGGCAACCATCACTGAGGTATCTGATTGTAACCACCAATCATCAAATTGATTAATTGGTCAACCGGTCAGATAATGTGGTCAAATGAAATTCCAACAACCATTGAACCTGCCAACTTAAAAACAACTTTAAACCACTAGCCAAAATAATGATGATTTATAATCAAGGCACAAACCAAATTTACCAATTAAATCAATACCAAATTAGTTGATACAATTAGTTATATCATATATTAGATAGATGAATCTATCCTGATAATTCAGAAATGATTGCAGAAACCAAATTCCACCACTTATCTAAATAAAAAATCAGTCATAACTCTTTACATATGCTAAGATATTATACTCAAGAATCAAACTATAGAATCTCTATAATACTGATAAGTGCACTGCAAAATAGCTTATGTTATAATCACCTATCTTTCCCAAAGTCTGAGCAAAAAATAGAAATATATATTACTGTATAGAGCTTTGTTAGCAATGGTTTATTAAAACTTTCTTGTATTATATTTTTGTAGTAATATCATAAATCTCTCCTTCAAGAATACTATAGTGCTATTTTGTTTATTATATTGATCACATCACATTTCATTGAGGTTTATAAAAGAATGTTAATTAATTTATGATACCTTTATATAGCTAACCCTCGCTTGCTACAGATATTGCTATTTACAAAAGATTAAGACTGAGCGCGCTGTTTAGGACATGCATTATCTTAAAATACTTTTAAATTGAAACGAAATAAAAATCTGGCGTAGGTTTTACGTAAAGCAGCACTGGAAAGCGAGACCAAATAACACCGAACTAAGCTATGGATCAATTACTCTCGCCAGTTTTAAATTTAATAAAGTAGATGTGTGAAAAACAAAAGCTCCATAATTTAAAAAATATATTCACAATTTTTTTTAAAGTCCGCTGTTTATAAGGTTTCCTGCATTCTATCTTGTTTATTATATATTTAGCAACTTTAAATCCAATGACCATCTTAAATTTCATACGTTTGGATTTTAATTTAAGCTTTAACTATATCAGAAATATTGGTGATAACTAGTCGGATAAAGGTAAATTATGGAAGATACACTTTTGTAGATGTGAGATGAGCATGTGAATTCGAGCTCCAAAGCTCACTTGTCTAGTGATCTCCAACGAACCAAATTGCTTTTTGGAGAGATTTATCAGTTATAGATTATCAGGAACTGTGGCAAATTACATGCATTAGCATGAAACATAATTTATGATCTAATTGCACAATAGTTTTTATTTGATTTTAAACATACGATTGTCTACTTCATTCCATACTATGGTTTTATTTTAATCCAACTGGGTAGAAAGGCTGCTATGATTATATGACTATAATTAGCTTAGTATGATCCTATTACACATTAACAAGTGGACATATATTGTGGATAAAAAGAAAATGTTCAAAAGAGCATATAAACTTTAGAGCATTTTAGCGACCAATATTAAACCTATAATTATTAACTAGTATATCATCTTTAGAATTACATTATAAATCAGTTTAGTCAAGAAGTACCTGTCAAACACCACTAGTGCTAAAAAAGAAGCACCTGTCAAATGATTGATTTGCAAATGTTTAACTTTTCATACTTAAATAATATCAACTATTCACGCTCACTAATCTGATTGCAGTTTATGCTGGGGTCAAGGTAATATACCTAATTTCTAAAGTCTTTTACTGTTATACTTAAAATGATGTATTGTAGGAGCATTATACTATTTATTTTTAAAACTGGCTTGTAATTTGTTTTTAGGATAAAATCATAACACTATAATATTATAAGATGGATCACTTTAAGTTTAAGTGTTGAGGCAATTGTGGCACAGCAATTTTAAACCTTTTAATCAATTTGTTTAACGCTAGGTCCTCCTCTGATAAAGTGGATGAGTGTGTATCAAACCTTGGTCTCTCATTTATACCAGGAATACTAGCATCTATTTAAAGCGAGGAACTCAAAGTAGCTAGCTTAAAATGAAGTATCTGTATCCTTTATTGACAATCTTAGTTGCTGGTGAATACCTCACCTTAAAGTTTAATTGTGGACGACACATTAGGAATGGGGGGTATACTTGGTTCGAATTTGATTTGGAGCCATCCAAGGGGAGAGGAGGCCACTGCGAGGGAAACGACGGTTGTTGTGCTGGAGATTACTGCATGAAGTATGTAGGACAAGACTGGTTAGCCTTTCAGCTCAATATCACTGGACCTATAGATAGACCTCTAATTATACCTTTCTATAAATACTTTGGTGAGATTTTCAACAATGGGCCTTGGAATTACGAAAGTGAGGAAAGGATTGTTATCTGCTTATCAAATTGTCCATTCCCTTGGTGATAATAAATCCTATTCATTTAAAATTTTATTAATTAACTAGTAGGAACCCGCGGCTTTGCACGCAAATATATGTATAATAATTTTTATATAAAAATCAAGTTGGTAGAAAGCTATTACTATATCTATATTAAGTATATTCTTATATTCTAAGTTATAAATATAAAAAGTACAAAGATATAGCTCTATCATTCATGTTTCCTTAATATGTAAAAACTAAGATATAATAATTACTAAAATAGATAAGTATGAAGAAATATAATTAGATGAAGTGATTATTTGTATACGATATATACCATTTTTCTTTCAATTTCAACATTTTGCATTTCAATTTCAACGTTTTACACTTCAATTCCAATATTTTTTTAGTACTAGATGGTCCCAACCCAAGGGGGGATTCATCGATGTGCAATTCCAATATTTTGCATTTCAATTTCAACATTTTATATTTCAATTTCAACATTTTTTAAAAGACTATATTATCCATATATTATTTTTATAAAATAGAAAATAGCCTAAAATATTACAAAAAACTACTGCCTCTTAAATTTGATCCCATTAATGGACTTTGGGTAGGGGATGATTTTGACTGTGTTGGTTTTGCACACCAATACCCCAAACTGAGATAGCAAATAGCAAAGGTGGTCTAAGGAGTTCCTGGCCTATCATATGCTGCACATGGAGGGTTTCTGGGTTTTATTCTCCTTTCCCATTTTCTTCACTTCCCTAATCAGTGTATTATTATCCCCAGGTCAGCCCACCTCAAGTAAATTTATAATAAAAAACTTTGTTATTTATATAAAAAATATAATCCATATGTCTTTCATAAATAGTCTACAAAATAAATTCATTGAAGAAGATAATTATAATGACAAAGAAACAGATAACACAAGTATATAGAGAGAATAAGATATGATATAATTCCAAATACTAAGTGGTAAAGTCTTATATATTTAGTTTTTGAATAAGGCAAGACCATAAAAGAAGCTGCAGAAGTTATAGGAATCAACTATAATACTGCTCAAACAATTACCAATATCTATAAAAAAGACAGGAATGTCAATAAAAAGCCAAAGGGGGGAAGTGTGAAGATAACTCTTACACAAGATAGAATAGATAGAATTAAAAATTTAATCACTTTTAACCCTCAAATTACTTTGAAGAAGATTAAAGAGAGATTAGAAGACAAAGAAGAGAACTTTAGGATCTCCATATCAAGTATAAATAATTGCTTGAAGGAGTTATAAATAACTCTTAAACTAACCTATCATGAGTTTGAGAGAGTCAACCAGCCGCAGAAAATTTCATCAAGAAAGGAATATGCACTTTGGTTTAATAATTATTTTAATGGAAGCTATTTAAAAGCAATTTTTATTGATAAAACATCAATTAATTTATTTTTAAATGTACACAGGGAAGATCTAGGAGGGGAACATGGGCCATTTTGACAGTGCCTACAGTGTGAGGAAGATTGGTATCTTTAATTGCAAGTATGATGATTGATGGCCTAAAATCTTGTAAAACTATAGCCAATAGCACAGTCAATGGAGAAATATTTGCTGAATATTTAAATGAGCTTTGTACCTATCTCTATGACAAGAAAAACATGCAAGGAATGTGTAATAATTAGACAATGCTAGAATATATAGAAGAGTTGACATTGAGAGAAAATGTTATATATTTAATTACAATTTTAAGTTACTTTCACTGTATTCCTATATGTTGAATCCAATAGAAAATGCCTTTTCTAAAATTAAAAATGGCATTAGATTGAGATTAAGAGAAGGTGCGACCAGCATCTTATTGGAATTGATAATGGAAGATATTAACAATATAACAGAGGCAGATAGTGCTGGTTATTTTAGATTAATTTTTAGAAATATTACTAATTGTGCAGCTGAACTTCCATATGTTCATCAATAAAATCAAATTAATTGAATTTTTATGATTAAAAAAATAAATTTAAATCAAATTCACTTATAATTCCTTTATCTATGCTTATCTTGCACTTATATTCATTCCAGCATCCAAATCTTAAATGCTTCTATGGTGTGATGACTTATAGACTAACTCTTAAAATTGTAATTTTACCTTTAATTTTAAATTGTATCAAGATGAAATTGAAATGCAAAATGTTAATTGAAATACAAAATGTTCATATTGAAAAGATAGTATATTTTATATTCAATTCCAAATGATATAAAATTATTTACTAAACATATAAGATTAACAAAAGGGCACATATACTGTATTACTAATGCTCATCACATATTTCTTAATAAATTAAACATATAAAGTCACAGGTTTAGAAATATATTGTAGTAATAACTTTGTTTTTTTTCAAACTATCATTACTAAATAAAGTAAAACCCTATATTGGGTGCCTAAATTTGGTGATATACCAAAAACCAATAATTTTTACTAATTATATAACTGTCAAATATTGATTTATTGAGTGTATTTAATGATGACCTTCTGATAGGTTGAGGGATATTTATAATATTGAACATAGATAAAAATTGAATAACAGTTTGATTGTTATATATTTTATCTAAAAATAACTATTTTAGTTTTAAACTTTAGTAGATATTGTTTCATTATCACACCTTTATGAGCATGTAAAGTTACATTAGTATCAGCTCAATAGATTCTGAGATTACTGTGAATATCTGAAAATCTATTTAGAGATTTATTATATAACAGACAATTTGTAATTTATCAAACAAATAAATAGTTAGTAGATAATTGATTTGTTAAATAGTTAAAAATTAATTGATACATTGATACTAATTTTTGAAAGGTAGGAGGCAGATGCAAAATGTAACTAGACCTTATTCATAATTACAATTTGTTATTACTGAATTTTTTATATTTAAGTTTTTAGCATTTCTTGGAATAAAAGCTTAATTGAAAGTTGGTCATATTATTATCACAGAAGGTTTTTTAGCAATAACTTATTAATTTTAATGATTGCTACCAAATAAAGTAATAAATTTTTTTTGGGTACCTGCATTGAGTGTGAAAATTTTTTATTATTTTTTTACCAGTTTCTGAGATGGCTGCAGACAACCTAGACCCCTATAATCTATTTTTGTAAAGTTTAGTTGAGAAACTAAAAACCAGCCTACATTGGTTCAAAAATATAAGATATATGTCCCATGTTTTCTATTTTTTTTAATTTACTTGATAAGGAGATAATTTGTCCCATACATACATAGATACATAAAGATATAATAATCTTTATTTATATAGAGATTAATATTAATGACTGTGCTTTGCTAAGTTATTATCATTAAATATTGTTGGATCTTTAGGATTTTAATAAGCTTGTGGTGCATTTTGGGCCTAAAGTTCAACAATTAGAGGATTGAAACCACTGATAATAAAAATAAATAAACACTAAAATACTAGAAAGTTGTACTTTTATACATTTATTAGTTGCCTTGGGGGGTAAGAAATGAACTTTCTTAATAAGTTGATAATTAGTATTCAGATGTCAAGGCTCAAAGTTTGGATTGCCTAGTAAAGTCCAAATTAAAAAATATTGAAATTTGATCTATTGGATCAGTTGAGACTCTCTCACTTCAATGCAAGGGCAGATGAGGAAGTAACAACTGGGAAGATGAACCTGTGAGGTAAGAATTTTATAATTTAGTCCAATAAGAAGGTGGAAAAATATTTTCGCCTTGCTGGACCCCTTCCAACCCTATAAAAGAGACCAGTCTCCATATGGTAGATTTTACTAAATTAGCTGTAGCCTGGGGAGGATCCTCTGATGGACCCCCCAAATTTGGCCAACAATTTGGGCAATCTGAACGCCCAAAATTATGGTATTTGGCCAAGCTCTATTAAAAAATTTATTGCTCTAAACAAAGGGTTCCACTGAGAATCAACCAGGATCTTTTGGCTGACTTTGTCCTTATTTTCATCCTTACTTTGAACTGATAAAATCTTACTACATAATCAGACTTGTAACAATCCAACATTACCTCCTTCAAGAGTGTTAGGGGTAGAGTAAAGGTTCAAGAATCAGCGATGGACATAGTTCACATTAACTTCAGTAGCCAGGGAATTTATAGAGTACTCATCTCCTTGCTTATAAGTGACTACAAATGGGCCTTCCCAGATAGAACTGAGCTTCTCACTTCTTGAAATAATTTGGTTGTGGTAATACAGTACCAAGTCAAATACTTGGAATAAAGAAAGAAGGGCCCAGAGCTCATTTGCAGCTTGGCCTTCTTTAATACAGTCCGCTAAATTAGTCATGGCCTCTGAATGTAATTGTATCATGTGTTAGGCCAACTTTTCAGGGCTTTTTCAGGGTCAGTTATGTAAGAGAAAATATCCTTGGCTAATAAAGCTGCGCCCCAGGTTCTCACCCATATAACACAAAGAAAGGGGACATCTTGAGGATGCGATGTTAGCTAATATGGTAAGCCATGAGGGCACTGAGTAAGTAAAGATCCCAGTGGAGAAGGTCTGAATTGGCCATTTTGCGGAGTATCAAGACCAGAGTTCCATTAACTCTTTCTACAGCGGCATTTGTGGATGGGTTATAGGGGCCAAGAAGAGTTGTTGAGTTCCCATGGAAATACCAAGAAGCTTTATCACTCTAGATATGAAAATTTTCCTATTGTCACATAGGAGGACCTGGGGTCACCCATGCTGGGTGAAAATGTAATGGTGTATGAAGATAGATGTGGCTATAGCAGTCTGAGCAGGGAGAGCAACATCTTTAACCCATTTGATGGAATGATCAATTCCAACCAAGATATAACGGTTGCCACCGGTAGTATGAGGTAGAGGACCTAACACATCCAATCTTATTAGTGTGGAAGGGTTGTTGAGGCGTAGTTGGTTGATACTGATACCAGATCTTGTAGCTAGATTGCTTTTTACAGGTCAGACAGGCATCCAGAACCTCAGCTATGTCTCCATGATAGCTTCCCAGCAATATTGTTCATTTATCCACTCATAGGTTTTGCAGACTCCACCATGGCCCATGATAGTGTGGGACTCTAGGATCACTGACTTGTTCTGATGGCTTTAGATAAGGCAACCAGTTTAGTCCTACTTTCTTGTATAACTTCCCACATTCCATCTTGGTGTTGCGGGAGTGCTGACCTAGAATTTTCCTGTACTGGTTTGTCTTCATCAGCCCATCATCAGGAGTCATGAGGAGATCATATAACATCTCAGCTTCAATATTGTCTAAGTGAAGAACGGGCAGTCATGTTAACCCATCTACATTTAAGTGGCGCATTCCCACCCATTGCTCAATAGTCATATTTTAATGCTAGAGCTTCAGAGCCCAGCAAGCCAACTGTCCATTGGGGTCCTTCATATTATGCAACCACTTTAAGGAAAGCGTGGTATGTGATCACTTTGAATGGAGTTTCATATAGAAATTGGCGGTTGTGTTTTACTGCAAGCAGGACATCCAGGCACTCCTTCTCAGTGACTCTGTATTTGCGTTCAGCTTTTGACAGCATTTTGCTAAAGTAGGACATGTGATTGTTAATACCATTCTCATCCAATTGAACCAAGATAGCTCCAATAGCGTAGTAAGAGGCAGCCATGATCAGCATGAAAAGCTTGCCATAGTCAGGGTAGCAGAGTATTGGCCTTTTTTTTGTAAAAGATTCTTCATGTTTTCAAAAGCGGCCTTTTGTTCAGCACCCCAATGGAAGAGGGCGTTCTTAGCCAGGAGGCGGATAAGGGGCTCACTGAGTTGGGCGAACTTGAGGATGAATTGATGGTAATACCCCATCATGCCTAAGAACACCTGTATATTGTAAAGGGTTTAGGGCGCTGGCATCTTAGATATTGCTTTGACCTTATCTTGTGAGTTTGAAACTTAGCTTGGGAGATGTAGAAATTTATTGTATTAGGGTTATTATTGGTAAAAAACCCCAATAAATTTATTACTGCACAGATTCAGCTTATTGTGAACTTCATTTGCAAAGTATAGTATATTATATTATTAGTTGAAAATAGTATGAAGACTATTATCCATAGTTGAGTGTATTCTTATATTTCAGCCCAACACCTGGTCAGTATTCCCACTTAAAATACTTGAGATGTCATAATCTAAGGATTCATTCCCTCATTATGTCCAACCCAATCTTCTCTGAGATTTCCTGATAACAGTCTCTTTGGTCCAACACACAGTCAGCAGCAATCCCCAATTGTTTCTCTTTCTTCTCTAGACCCACTCAGTCTTTACTCTTTTCCTTAATAGTATCACAATTATTACACACAGCAATAATATCCTTGAGAAAAATACCACAATTGAAAGCTGATAATAGTTTATTACTCTAAACTATATACTGGATGAAAACTATTGAACTATACAACTCTGTTCTAAATTATAGGTTTTTTATATAAGTGAATTTTAGGGAATTTATAGTGTGGGTTTGGTCATCTAACCCTCATTTGACACCTCTTTTATGAAACGGCAGCCATTACCATTGAATCGCCCATCCTTGTCTAGGCAGCAATGGTCTTCCCCATCCTGGCTAGGATTCCATCATTTATACATCCTCAAGACTAAATGGAAAGAGTTGGAAAACGTGTCCCTAACGTTTTCCTCTCAATTTAAGCAAACCAACCATATTTAGCTAGTGATCTGCTTAAGTAATGGGACTTATTACTCATTAAGGCAGGTCATGCACCAACTGATTGATTTGCTAGTTGCAGGAAGCATCACTCACCTCACAACTTGCTACTCATTCCCAATCAGTCAGTGATGAAACCTGACCTATCCCAATTGGTACACCTTGTTATAATTTTGGATGATATTGGTAAGATCTGTCAGGTTATTCACACAGGTCAAACCCACTGAGCAACAGATGGACGATGTGGGGATCATTGGTCTTTTTCACGTACTTGAAAGTATACTAAAAATAGGAGCAATTGCTACAACTGATTCTTTTATTTATTTTTATAAATACAACTACTTTTCGCTGTTTCATCTCATCTATGCTAAAAAAACCTAACCTTTTTCAATCGCCCATTTCACTTATATATATTGGCTTCAGACGATACTGCTTCTCATTGCTTGGGTTATTCTATTCCACCAATTCTCCTCGAATTTGGCTTGTTATTCTACAATCCTCTGTCACCCTAATCATAGGTAATTTACTTCATATTCATCAAACAATGCCTTATCACCTTATATTGAGGCGATCTAGTAAAACCCATTATATCCAATAAAGACCTGTTATCCCACTATTGCCTCATCTTGAGGCACTCGAATAATTGTAAATGATACTATGTTCAGCAGATTACGCCCTGCTGTCTCATGATTATTGTCCAGTCATATCAGAATCTCAATATTACCCCCTCCTTGACTGGATGATAAGATCCTATTGTTTGTAAGTTTGGAGAAACTTTGTGTGTACTCGGTTAATGATCTAACCACTTGTATGATCCTTAATGGTATATGCGTTGACCCCAGTTTTCTCTATTACTTCAAACAGACCAATCCAAATACTGGCCAGCTTGTGTTTCCGCCCAAATCCATATTGGTCATTAAAGAGAGCCATATCGCCTTCCTTGAATGGCGCCAGCCCACTATGATGTGCCTGATCAGTGGCCTGATTCTTAATCCTCCTAGCCAAGCTGAAGGAATATGCTTCAGTTTGCAGTTTGATCAGAATGTTCGTGAGGTTAGTCAAATAGCAGTGGGGTTCCTGTCCTCCAGTGTCTTCTACACATGCATAAAGCAACATTGGGAGAGCCAGGTGTTGGCCATATAGTAATTGGAAGGGACTCTTCCCCATGGTGGAATGGTAACTAATGTTATAAATGAATATGGTGGTGGAAAGGAGAGAGCTCCAATCAGAAGAGTGATCAGTTACTAATCTCCATAGTATGTTCACCAGAGTTTCATTCACCTGTTTGACCATTCCGTTGGACTCAGGGGTGGTATGGGGTCATCAGAACTCCGTGGATACCCATAAGCTCATTCAGTTTGGGGAGGATGTGTGAGGTGAAGTTGGTTCTGTTATCAGTGAGAATAAACTGAGGGCATCCATTTTGCTGAATAATGCATTCCAACATGAATCTGGCCACTGTAACAGCCCCCAAGTCTTGTATCGCCCTTGCTTCAACCTACCAGGTCAAGTGGTCGATAGCCACTAGAATGTACTTACAATGGTTGGCTCTTGTTGGCAAGGGGCCAATGACATTGAGGGAGACTGTGTGCCAAGTGAAATGTGGTTTCACTAACCAATATGACGTCATACGGCAGAATGGCTTCTCCACTTGGAACTGATGGCAACAGGAAATAGTTTTGAGCACATTGAAACTCATACTTTTCCAATAGTACCGGGGGCATAATAACTCCATAGTCTTACATACTCCACCATGCCTGGCTGCCCTGTGCGCGCTCATAATGATTCCTGGTCATGCTGAGGGGCGCGGGAAATTCACCATGGAATCACCGATTCATTTGTACAGCTCTCCATTCCATTAGATGGTATTTGTGTGCATTTCATTTAACACTTTGATTACTTGGGGAAGTTCATCATATTTTCTGCTGAGCATCTTATCATAAATCACGTCGCTGGTCCTCTGTCACAGAAATATTCACTAATCAAGATAAACAGTCAGTGTTCTGATGCTTCACTCCCAGCCAATGGAGAATCTCAAAATCATAAGACTGTAACTTGAGAGCCCATCAAGCCAACCATCCTTCCAGTTCTTTGATGTTCTGCAACCAATGTAATGATGCGTGATCTTTTATGACTTTAAACTTTACCCCATGCAGATAGACTCTAGATTGTTTATATGCATAAATCACTGCTAAGCATTCCCGCTTGCTCACAGTATAATTATGCTCATGAAAGTTTAGACTTCAACTACAGAACTCAACAGGATGTTCCTCTCCCTCATCATCTTTTTGAGAAAGTAGTGCTTCAACAGTGGAGAGGGACACATATGTCTGAACAATAAACTCCCAATCAAAGTTTGGATATTGCAACACTGGTGCGCTGATCAACGCTGTATGGATTGTATCAAAAGCGTATTGACGATGTTCCATTCATTTGAACACAGTATCTTTTTTTAACAACTCAGATAGCGGCCCCCCAATACAGCTAAAATTAGGGATAAAGCGCCAGTAGTAACTGACCATTCCCAAAAATACCTGTATGTTGCGCTTTATACTGGGAGTATTCATTTTGCTGATGGCCTCCACATTAATCAGTTGTGGTTGCAGCCCTTTTGAGTCTACCACAAACCCCAGGTATTCCAGCTGATCCTTGAAGAAGTTACATTTTTGAGGTTTAATTTGATGTTCACCTTATCCAGCCGGCGGAATATTGCTTAAAGGTGGTCAAGGTGCTCCAAAAAGGTTCAAGAGAAAACATTAGTATCATCATAGTATACTAGGATGCATAACTTTTTCAGGTCGCCAAGAATAGTGTCCATGGCTCGCTGAAACATAGCTGGGGCGTTGCACAGCCCTTGGGGCATTTGCGTCAGTTGAAAAAGGCCTTTAGAGGTGATTACAGCACATTTTTCCTGCTCCGCTGGGGGTAACTCAATTTTCCAGTAACCTGATATTAAGTCCATCACAGAAAAGTAACAGGCATACCCTAATCAGTCCAGAGCATCATCAATTCTTGGCAAGAGATACAAGTCCTTTTTTGTAATACTGTTGAGCTTCCAGTAGTTGATTACTACACAGTTGGTGCCGTCCTTCTTTTTTACAATTAGAACAGGCGAAGCCCATGAGCTTTTGGACGGTATAATCATCCTTTGCTCTAACAACTGGTCAATTTCCACAGTAACCACATCTTTTGCTTCCTGCAAGCGGTGGATCAGCTGAGACCTTATAGGAGGATGATCACCAGTGTCTACTTGATGGACCACCCCCCAAGCACACCATAAATAATGATCACTGGCAGCGAAAATCCCCTTGTACTTCTGAAACAAAGCTATTTGCTTGGTCTTTTTGTTCTTCTGACAATCCCATTAAATTACTCCACATTACCACTGTTAGTACATTGGCTGATGTCTCATCTGGTAGACCAAATTCATCCACGGATCCAAACTCATGAGCCTGATGGACCTTATCTATGGGAATCAGATGTAGATACGCTACAGTTTGGTGGCGGCGGATTTGCATTGGTTCACTCTGAAGGTTTGCTAACAAAACCTTAATCTCTCCATGCCCCAGAAGTATGATTTCTGGAGCCACGTGTGGCTTAAACCATGTTTGATGATAAAGCCCAATGACTTCCCCTTATATCCCATTCAAAACTTTCACTTCTAACTCAGTATTTGCTAAGACTTAATGGCCAGAAGGGATAGATATGGGCCCTGCTGCTCAAAGAGTTATCCCTTCATATTCATATATCAGCTGGGGGAGGGCCTGATACTTGCGCTTTAATCAATGGTAGCAAACAGGCCATATACCATCACTATAGGCAAGGTTGATATGGCTCATATGCACTGGATCCTTTGGTACTCCACTAGTAGTAAAGTAAATTGAGATCTGCTGACCCAGACTGGCGAGGGTCTCCTCCATCATATCAACAACAGCCCCAAAATGGTGCAGGAATGCGGTCCCAATTAAAAGGTCATAGTTTTCATTTGATAGCACAATCGCTGGAGCTACATCAACAATGGACCCAAAGTGCAGAGGTAGCGTACTGTAAGCCCCCTCAGAGACAGTGCTTACCGCTCCAGCAGTTCTGTAAACCATTCGATGGTCCATATCATGCTTCAACTCAATTTTGCCATCAATTTAGTAGAAACTATGTTGACTGGAGCACCAGTATCTATTATGGCGCGAACATTATCTTTCACTACAAAAATATCACAGTATGTACACTCAGAATAAGAAGAATATTGCCTGTTTAATACATGAACTTTTTAGGCTCTCTTTTCCCAAAAAAATTCATTATCCCCTCACCAACTTGGGGGTATTCTCTGATTATGGCATCTACTGGAAGGGCGACATTCACTCCTTTCAGAGTTGGTGCATCTGCGGCAGAATCAAGTTGGTCCAAGGAAGCTTGACCAAGCATTTGACAGACATATGGCTTTGTTTGTTTGAGGGTACTTTTCCTTCGCTGCCACCTTGACTTGAGCTCAGGTTACTACGTTTACTCCTCCAACTGGCTGCTGGTATATAATTCCGTCATTGTACTTAGGGACTTGCGCAGGGTATACTAATATTGATTCAGGGACGTTTTGTATGGGTGTCGCAGAGATAGAGGGTCCAGTCTCTACTCTGCTCCATTTTTTCTCTGATAGTATTGATCTTGGTGTACATAGTTCACAGGGAGGTTATGGCAGAATTTTGCCAAATGACCAGGGTGACCACATTCGTAGCAGTTAACCCATAAGAGCCACGTCTGGGATTGTCATAAGCGGGTCCAGACCAAAAAGTTTGGGGTCATTCTGCATAACCAGCCCCAGGTCTGTAAGCCAATTGTTGACGGTCAGCATAGTTGGGTCTGGATTGATAACTAGGTTGCTGGTGGTTGTCATGGCCAGCCCATTGATGATGATCAAAATGTTGATTATAATTCGACTGAGGATGAGGTGCAGAGTTATAGAAAGGCTTAGGATTACTAGTTGGAGCTGGAGGCGGACAATAGTATTCTCTGGAATAAGAGGGTGCAGTGGCAATGGTAGTCTTACAATCCACATTTGGTGGCAAAAAGTTAAAAGATAACTGACGTAAAAACTGTACACTCTTCAGCAGAGGTACGTTATCATCCATAAGTGAGGAAATAACATTAGAAAGTTCACAATATGGCTTCACCGCGGCGGACATGGCAATGCACATGTTGGCTTCTGCTAAGTACCCAGCTTTAATTAGTACATGTGCTTTTGTTGTGAATCAATCAGCGAACTCTAGGAGAGTCTCATTTTGATGGAATCCAATTTGTTAAGAATTTTGCTTTCTGCTGTGACATTTTTGAGTTTCCCCCAAACACGTGGAGTATGGTGTCCTTTACATCCTTATAAGTGACAGAACTACTTGGGAGGTAACAGGTGACCTGATCAGCGCTTCCTACATCCAAGGCAGATATTAACAACTTAGCCTTCCATTTATCATAGGCTCCTTCCAATGCAAACTCAAACCATTTAAAGAACCCATAAATGTTTCCAGTGAGGTCAAATGGGGGTATTTTTTTGATATTAACTTCCTCCTCTCATTCACGGGGTTTTGGGCTATACTGAGGAACAGAACAATACCTAAAAGTGGATTCTCAATGAGGAGTGGGATTAATGGAAGTTGGGATATCTATCGCATCAGGGGTAGCATGTCCTTCAGTTGTAGGTGGTACCACCATTACTTGAGGTAAGTGTCGTTCCAACTCATATGAGTATCCAGTACTACCATCTTGGGTGTAGTAGCTTTGACCAGCGTCATTTTCTCCCACATATGATGCCTCTTCTTGATAGTCATCATTGTCCCAGCAAGAAGACCAAGAAGGATTGTCAATCTTTTTTCTGCACATTGCAGCCACTGGGTGGTATCATTCAGTCATTTGGTAAGTTCTTTGTTTTGTAGTCCCAGAATTCGCATTTGGCTAAACATACTATCAAGTTGGTGCATGATAGCATTTCGTTCTTGAAGAAGTTCATCTTGGTTTTTGAGCACCTCGTCCAAGATAACTTTGAGTTTATCATATCCAGCTGGTGCGGTGTTTCAGGAAGACTCCCCAATGACACAGCTTGGGTAAGGCATGGCTGGAGACTGGAGTTCCAGAGTGTTGGGTGGTTGATCAATGGGCCCCCTGTAGTGAGCACCACTGTTATAATTTTGGATGGTATTGCTAGGATCCATCAGGTTATTCGCACAGGTCAAACCCACTGAGCAACAGATAGACAATGTGGGGATCATCGGTCTTTTGGACGCACTTGAAAATATACTAAAAATAGGAGCAATTGCCCCAACTGATTTATTTATTTAACTTTATAAATACAGCTACTTTTCGCTTTTCTGTCTCATCTATGCTAAAAACAACTTAACCTCTCTCAATCGCCCATTTCACTTATATACATTGGCTTCAGGCGATACTTCTTCTCATTGCTTGGGTTATTATATTCCACCAATTATCCTCAAATTTGGCTTGTTATTCTCTAATCCTCTGTCGCCCTAATTGTAGGCGATTTACTTCATATTTGTTGAACATCGCCTTTTTTGCCTTATATAGAGGCGATCCAGTAAAACCCATTATATCCAATAAGGACCCATTATCCCACTATTGCCTCATCTTGACGCACTTGAATAATCATAAACTGATACTACGTTTGACAGATTCCTCCCTGCTGTCCCCCTGATTATCATCCAGTCATATCAAAATCTTGACACACCTGATAGTTAATCACTATCAGATGCCCCTATTTCATCAGCAACTCTGCCCATTAAGATCTTAAGTATTTGTCAGATCAATCCCCAATGGATATGACTAGGCAAATATCCCAAAATCACTTGAACATAGTACTTCAAAAAGTTGGGTCAACCAATTTACAATTCACCTCACCTTAGGGAATTATCCCCTAGCAATTACTGGTAATCTAGCAGGCTGGGAATATGGGCAAAATACCAACACATCCACCCTATTGCCTAGATTTCCAGCGAGAAAAGGACTAGGGCATAAGGAAGCTTCAGATACTTGGTTAAATACTTCATTGGCTCAAGCGGAGTACAATCATTAATACTCAACGCTGCTCAGGATGACTTTGATATGCAGCTCTCTTCCTCTTCCTCCTTGTTACCACCTACTCAGAGCATGGTCCTCAAAATCTACTGTTGTGCAGGGCTGATCAATTTACTTGTGACAATATTAGTTTCAGGATTCAGTTCCCCCATCAGGGCATATAGCTCACTGTCATATTCAGGATTCTTGGTCCGGCATCCTCAATTTTCTGATTTTCTCCTTGTCCTAGACAGGGGACTCTTGCCATCGATGTTCATTTTGTGGTTCAATCAAAAATACTTATTTATGTTCACCCTTTCTATTTCTCTCATAACCTCTTGGCTCAATTCATTATTAATTCTTCTCTGGAGAGCTTATCCCATTAATTTTGAGATTAATTTCTCCAAAATTGAAGCTTAATGGATTGTAAAGTGCATTATGTCTACTTCCATATAAGTCTGACATCCCCCCTCTTGTCCAGCTCATATGTTAAATTCCAAGTCACAGTACCATATTGGGATTACTTGGGCTATTCGCTAACTGCCTCTTTTTATACTTTTGCTTTCCTCCCCACTCCAGGGTTTTGCAATTGGCTTTTTCTGACATTTCAATTTCCCTTACTCTAGTCACTTTCTCTCAGGGATCTGCATCTGCTCAAAGAACTTGGATTCATGTAGGTCTAGCCCTTTCTAATATCCGTTCTCACATCTATTTGATGGGCTATTCATTCCTACTGCAATCCATCCTCCCCCCAAGAGGCAACATAGGCGGAATCCCCATATTAAGGACAATTAATAAAAATAAAAATTATAAAACTATGTCAATTTTACTATGCAGTTTATAATCTTTTTTCTCATATCTTTTACCAACTTTTTATTTTTATTCTTCTTTTTTCATAAGACATGACCTTGTTTCCGTTCAGCGGTACATCTTTTTATTTTTCCCCCAAACTGGGTCCTGGGTACTTAAACCTACCAGTTTTCTATGGTTCAGAGGTCCTTTTTTGGACTGTACCATCTAGATTGGTTCAGAGGTCCTTTTTGGACTTGGCCCAATTATCAGGACATGACCAATTTAATGGTTCATTGGTCCTTTGGGAACTCTTTTATTTTTTCATCAATCCATTGCTTTACATACTTAGCATGGACTCAAATTACAACTCTTCCATCCAAGAGATTCTTGATGGAGTAGGCGTCAGTCGCCATCTTGGCAATAATCTCAAACGGACCCAACCACAATGCATCTACTTTGTTTCTTCTTTTAAAACCATGCATATTGCAATAGGCTACTCTTTTGCCTATTCAATATCCTTCTAAGGCTGATCAGTTCTTATTGTCTGTTGAGTTTGCTCATATCCTTTTTTTTAATGTAGTATTGAATGCTTGCAATTGCATGTTGATCAAGATCTTTGTCAATCAGTTCATGTACTGTTTGGCACTCATCCCTGACGTTAGTTCTACCACCAAGTAGAAAATTGGCAGCAACGCGGCCTTCCTCCCATATAGCAACTCAAACAGCGTTTTTCCTGTCACCATATGAAGACTGATATTGTAGGTGAATGTCACTGAACTCAGGTATGTTCCAAACGTGGAAGTTCTTCCTGCAACCAGCTTCCTCAGCATCACGGCCAGCGTTCCATTCACTCATTCTGCCAATTCGTTCATCTCTAGCTGGTAGGGTACATACATGACTCCTCTGATCCCCATTATCTCATTAACCGTGGGATCACATGAGATGTGAAGTTTGTCCCATTGTTGGTAAGCAGGACTTGCGGGCATCCATGTCAGTATACTATTTGATCAAGGATGAACTTTGTGGTGCTGGTAGTATCTAATTTCTCCAGGGCCTTCGTCTCAACCCATTTTGTCAGATGGTTGATAGCAACTATTATAACTTGACTCCCCATGTGCTCATCATCATTGGTCCCATTACATCAATGGACACCATATGCCAGGCTTATCCAGGGCGGACCAGTCAGTATCAAGTTGTATTCTTATGTGGCTTGTGCAGATGGCACTCCACACAACAAGCTAGATAATCAGTGACATAGTAGTTAATTGACTCCCAGTAGTAGTACTGGCAAATATGATCAGTTGTTTTTCTCAGGCCTCCATGCCCGACAACCTTATAAGCAGCTTGAATGATAGCTGCTCTTTACAATGGCTTTGGGAATAGTAACCGCTTTTGTGTTAACCATCTTAAACACTTGTTCATCCATGGTCTCAGTGTTTTCCATCACTTTTCAAAGTGCACCTTGGATTTCTCAGGGCTCATTCCCAATTTCTCCATCGACCATTCTCTGCAATAGCTCATCCACCTGAAGGTATACCATCTGGAACATTGGTAACTATGATAAGCCATTTACATTTTTTTATAAGCCCCCGCTTGGTGGACAATCACTTAATCATAAGCCTGTAGCTTAAGTGCTTATCGGGCCAATCATCCTTCTGATTCTCTCAAATTATGGATCCAACACAATGAGGAGTGGTCCCTCACCACTTTAAAGTGCGTTTCATGGATATATACCCAAAAATGCTTACAGGTGTAAATGAACACAAGGCATTCATGATAAGTTATGGTGTAATTCCTCTCAGTGGCTGAGAGTGTCCAGCTCACATATGCCACCGGATGTTCATCCCCAAATTCATCTACTTGGCTTAATATGGCGCATATCGCTGTTAATGAAGCATCTTTTGTATAATAAATTCTCAATCAAAATTCAGATATTTCAAAATCGGAGAATCTATTAGGTACTGGCGTAACTCATCAAAGGATTCCTGTGCTTCTTCGTTCCATATGAATCCTTTTTTTGGATCCTTAAACAGATGGGATAAGGGTTCAGCAACTTGGGCAAAGTCCTAAATAAATCTTCTGTAGATTTTGACCATTCTAAGGAACACTTGGATATCTCAGACACTCTTTTCACAGCCATCCATTCTATGGCTTCAATCTTCTGGGATTGTAGCTGCAATCCACTAGAGTTTATCACAAATCCCATTTATTTTAACTCTTTTTTGAATAAGTGACGCTTCCTTGGCTTAATCTTCAGGTTAGCCATGGATAGTTGCTTAAATACTTCTTCCAAGTGGTGTAGTTGTTCATTAAACGTCCTACTAAACACATTGATATCATCCAAGTATACCAGGATGCATGACAACTCCAAGTCGCTCAGTATAGCATCCATGGCCCTCTGAAGCATTGCAGGCGCATAACATAGACCCTGGGGAATCCTCATCGGTTGGTATAGCCCCTGCGCGGTAGTAATTGCGCATTTTTCTTGGTCTTCTTTTGGCAAGTCGATTTGCCAATATTCTGAGATCAGGTCCATTGCAGAGAAATACTTCACTTCTCCCAATTGATCTAGCGCATCATCAATTCTTGGTAGGGGATACAAATCCTTCTTTACAATCTTATTCAGCTTTCAGTAGTCAATCACCACCCGATTAGAGCCATCCTTTTTCCTCACAATCATAATTGGACTCGCCTAGGGACTTGAAGATGGAACTAGAAGCCCAGCTTCACTAGCTTGCTGATTTCTTCTTCCACTACCACTTCAGCTGCTTTTGATCATTGGATCAGTCTTATCCTGATAAGCAAATTTTCCCTAGTGTCGACCTTGTGGATCACATCTCTCACGCATCCCAAATTGTGGTCATCCTGAGCAAATACTCCTGATACTTTTCGAACAATTCAAGCACCTCCTCTTGCTGGCCTTCTGACAGATCAGAAAGTTGCTCTCAATCAACCAATAGGTTGATACTCTCATTTACTCCTGCTTTTAATCCCATCTCTCAAGAGTCCCAAACTTGTGAATCTCCTTAATTCAGCTGTTGGGATCAGTTAACAAATGTGATGTCTGATTCTTCCTGATCTTCATCAGTTTTTCACTTAAATTCACCAGGAGAATTTGTATTTCTCCATGGCCCGGCTTTATTATACCAGGAGCCACCCAAGGCTCTACTCTGGACTTCTTCCAGAGGCTTCCAAACTCCCCATACAACAGCTCAAGTATCTCCAATGTCAACCCTGTGTCAATTATCATCTGCGATCCTGGAGGTATGGTCTTATCATTCTTGATCCTCAGTGGAATTCCCCAGTTCTTTAGGATTTCTGTCAGCATTTCTTGTCATTTATGACTAACTAATTGGTATCAATTTGGGACAATGTCATCATTGTATATTAGATTGATGAAGTTGTTTCTACTATTCAGTGGAGCTTCACCATCTTTTTGATATACCAATGATAACGTCTGACTCAATATGATCAACATATCATCCTCGAAGTTACATTTAACTCCATACTTGCATGGAAATTCCATTCCAATCAGAATGTCATAGTTTTGGTTGGCCAAAACTATTTCTGGCACAGATACCACTAATGACCCAAATTGCAGTGGCAAAGCGCTATATGCTCCACAGGAGATGGTGGTGTTCAGCCCAGCTGTCCCATACTCCTTCTTATGTTCCAAGTCTAGCGATATCTTCATCCTCTTTACTAGCTTGGTTGAGACAATGTTTTGGTGCTCCACATTCAACAATTGCCCTTACCCGCACTTGATTCACATGTATGTCTATATATGTACACTCAAAGTATTGCATTATAGTGTTTACTGAGTATATAGCAGCGTTATTAGCCAAATTGAGGGTGTAAATAATTTGCGCCAATAAATCAGGAAACAATTCCTTTATTGCGCTAAGGGAGATTGATAAACTGGCCTCATCTAATTGGACTTCAGAATTTTCTTCAGGATTCTTGGCAGTTCAAATCTTGTCCGCCAGTTGTCAGATGTACGGCTGGGCAACTTCCCAGATTATCTCAGGATCAATTCCCTTTGCCCCGGATATAGTCACTGCATTTATATCCAAATTGACCACTTGATACAGCTGATCATGTACGTCATTTTACTTGAACAGATCACTGATACCAAAATCCTTGGTCATGATGTCAGGATGAACAGGATTCTCTGCAGCTCAAAACTGTTCCCTGTCTAGGCCGCAGGCCCTTTTTCCAATTCTTTGGTGGCAGCTGACTCTTTCACCTGGACCATGTTGATTTGATCCTTCAGCTTCTGCATGTACGGCAAAATGTTCCTTCCCACCACATTGGGAGCAAACTTTTTTCTTCTTATTCAACTGTCTTAATTCTTTGGGCTTATTCCCTGGCATGGTTTGGTTGTTCATCTCTTTAGCTCCTTCGTTCCCCTTCATGGGATTCAAATTGTGTACTAAATTAGATTTAAAACTTCTATTTGGGGCATCAAATGTTGCTCTCAAAATCTCTAAATTATCTACCATTTGAGAGGTAGTTATTTCCATCTCAAACATGAAAGACATCATGCAATGCAAATTGCAATAGGGCCAAAGGGCCGCTTGTAAGGCGATTCTAGCATCAAAGTCAACCAGTACCTTCGATCCAACCAGGGTTTGTGACTCCTGGTAGAACCAATCTGCAAAGCTTGCTGAAGACTCATCTTTATGGAACCGGATTTCCATAAACTCCTGTTTGTGCTTCGACATGTGCGTCAG
Source organism: Massospora cicadina (assembly GCA_022478985.1). Classification (NCBI taxonomy): domain Eukaryota; kingdom Fungi; phylum Entomophthoromycota; class Entomophthoromycetes; order Entomophthorales; family Entomophthoraceae; genus Massospora; species Massospora cicadina. The sequence goes on from JAKSZP010000535.1 coordinate 23,958, forward strand.
ACTCCAGAATTCCTTCATGATAACTGCCTTTGCCTCCGCATATGACCAGCTGTCCCCCTCCAGGTGAGGTAACACTAAGTTCTGACAGTCAGTGTTTAGGCAATTTATGACTGTCAATGCCTTTTGATGATCCCTGTAGCCATACTTGGTCATATCAAACAGTCAGAAAAATGCTAGGCGTTATCCTGATGGAACGTTGGCAATATTGGCATTGCCTTGAATTACTCTGAGTTATCTCAAGCCGATTCTCTAGGTTTAGCCACTTGGATCACTTGAGGAGAGAATTTGGGCGTCATCTCCAAAATGACAGCAAAAGCGGGCGGCATGTTCCTTGGGGTATTTGACTTCCCAATTATCATGTAAAGACTTATTTCATTGGCATAACTTGCCATATCTGGCTCACAACTGCATTTGTGAGTTTTAAGTTCCTTGACCTGTTTGATTAGTCATTCTATATCAGCGCTGATAATTCTCAAATGAACGCGATCCACTTCTCACTACATATTCAGATATAAGACCTCTCAAACTAGGTCCACTTCTTTCTTCTTTAACAAAGTTACTTTCCCAAGTAACTCATTCCTGAAACTCGTAACATTATCAATCCCTTCCTCCATTTTGGTGAATCATTCTTCCAAGGCTGCAAATTCCAGATGATCTGCTGAGTTTAGGGCATTCTGATTCAAAGTGGCTAACTCTATCCACAGTCTGCGTAACTAAGCTTTGTATGACATTCTTATAAGTTCTTTAACTCAACTACACCCCTGTAGTGAGAACCAACTTGTAAAATTTATTGTATTTGGCTTATTATTGGCAAATAACCCCAATAAACTTTTTTACTGCACATGTTTGGTTTCTTGTGCACTTCATCTGCGTTGTATAGTATATTATATTATTGGTTGATAATAATATGATGACTGTTATCCATAGTTGAGTTTAATTCTTATATTTTGGCCCAACGCTCAGCCAGTATTCCCACTTGAAATACTTGAGATGTCATAATCTAGGGATTTGTTCCCTCGTTCTGTTCAACCCAATCTTCTCTGAGATTTCCTGATGACAGTCTCTTTGGTCCAACACACAGTCAGCAGCAATCCCTGATTGTTTCTCCTTCTTCTCTAGATCCCCGCTCAGATCTTTATTCTTTTTCTTAAGAGTCTCCCAATTATGCACGCAGCAATAATATCCTTGAGAAGAATACCACAATTGAAAGCTGATAATAGTTTATTACTTAAACTATATACTGGATGAAAATTATCGAACTATATAACTCTGTTCTAAATTCTGGGTTTTTTATTATGAGTGGTTTTTAGGGAATTTATAGTGAAGATTTGGTAATCTAACCCTCATTTGACACCTCTTTGATGAAACGGCAGCCATTACCATTGAATCACCCACCCTTGTCTAGGCAGCAATGGTCTACCCCATCCTGGCTAGGATTTCATCATTTAAACATCCTCAAGACCTAAATGGAAAGAGTTGGAAAACGTGTCCCTAACGTTTTCCTCTAAATTTAAGCAAACCAACCATATTTAGCTAGTGATCTGCTTAAGTAATAGGACTTATTACCCATTAAGGCAGGTCATGCACCAACTGATTGATTTGCTAGTTGCAGGAAGCATCATTCGCCTTACAACTTGCTACTCATTCCCAATCAGTCAGTGATGAAACCTGACTGATCCCAATTGCTACACCAGATAGTTATTCACTATCAAATGCCCTTATTTTGTTGGAAACTCCACCCAACGAGATCAAAATATTCATCAGGATTGATCCCCGATGGATATGACCAGGTGAATGTCCCAAAATCCCCCAAACACTTTTACCCAAAATTCAGGTCAACTAATTTCCAATTCACCTCCCCTTAGGAAATTATCCCCTAGTGATTACTAGTAATCTAGCATGCTGGGAATATGGGCAAAAATTTCAACAAGAGATGACATGCCTGAGAAAATCTAGCTTCTTCTGAAAAAAAGTACACTTGGAGGGCTTTAGTTTGATTTTAGATGCCCACAAGCCTTGAAAGACCTCCTTTAGGTGCATGAGATGCTCATTGAACGCCTTGAAGAAGACTGTGATGTCATTAAGGAAATGACCACACAGCTCAGCTTAAGGCCCTGTATAATGTGATCTATTGCCTGCTGAAAAGTAGCAGGCGCATTACACAACCATTGAGGTAGTAGAGTGTGTTGGAACAAACTCTCACTGCAAATAAGGGCGCACTTCTCCCGATCCTGTGGAGAAAGGTCCATCTGCCAGTACCCACTAGCTGAGTCCATGGAGGAGAAGAATTCAGACCCAGAGAGTTGGGACAGAGCGCCATTAATGCATGGGATAGGGTGGCTATTCTTCTTGGCGAGGATGTTTAGTTTGCAGTATTCCATCACTACCCAGTGACCTCCATTTTTCTTTATTATCAGTAGGAGAGAGGATGACCAGGGCTTTGGGAAGGCACTAGCAACCCAGCGTCCAGCAGATGTTTGAGCTCCGTCCCCATCTGTAGCTCCCCAACTTTTGATTTTTTGTAGGGTTTGGAGTGGATGGGTTGAGCCACCCCAACATTAGTTGTATGAGTCCAACTTTTATTGTGCCCATAGTCAGTGTCAGATTTGAATAAAATGTCGCTGTGCCTTGAGAAGGGTGTGGACTTTATCCAGCTCAGCTAAAAGTTTGTTCATTGGAGATATGAATGGAAGGTAGGGTACATAAAGACTGTTTTCAGGTAAGCCCATATCCTCCATAGACCTAATACAAACTTGGTTTACTTCCTCAGGGGGAATCAGCATGCCTCTTCCAATCTCCTTATGCTTTTTACAACCATATCATTATTGGTAAGATTGCCAAGCAGGAGGTTGATAAGTCGTTGTAAGCGGGGTCTAGAACGCCTAGAAAACTCTTTGCTCCAAAAACTAAAACCATCAATGACAATTAGGTGCATAAGGCAGTTGTGTGGGATTTGCAAGGTGATATTCATGTCAAATACACTTTATTTACCATCCTTGATGACCACCTCTTCAGAAGCAAATAAAGGGATTCCCTTCAGGGCGTCCACTGATTGAGGCAACATCTTTGTATGCCAGCCTGCCGTGGTGTAATATGGGATAATGCAAAGATGGATACTCAAATGTGCAAGCATAATCCTTTTTATTAGCTCCCCATAGGTCAAGATCAGGGAGACCTCTTAATTAAGCAGGGAGAGATAACCCTACTTTAAGTTAATAATCCCTTCTTACACAAGCATGAACTGGGTACCAATGAGCAGATCATAGGTATTCTTAGCCAGGGCCACCGTTGGAGATGACAGATTGTGTTTTTAAAAATGAATGATAGATTTGAGTACGCCTTAATGGCGCAGATGTTGTTTGGGCCTGCAGTTCCAAATTCTTGATTGTAGTTGAGGTTAAGGCCAGTTTAATTTTTTTAATAAGTTTTGACAACACAACGTTCACTGGGGACCCAGGGTTGAGGACAGCCCTAACCTGCACTCCATTGACGATGGCCTCCACATTGGTTAATGTTCCGCTCAAATTGGAAAGAGTGAGGACCTCCTTTAGATGAAGAGTAGAGGAAAGTCTTTTGGCATTCTCAGGGTAGATCTCCTGGATAGACTACAGGGTATAAACACACTGGTTAGCTAAAATCAAGGTGACAATGAGCTGGTAAGCATCACTGGCATTGTCAATAACCTCAAAACCCCTCAACACTTGGCGTAGATAAGTTTGGCGGGGGATCCTAGCCAGATCCACTCTCTCAGGGTTCAAACTATTGGCTATCTCCATTTCAAACGGGGCTTCTAAGAAAAGTGACTAAAATTTTCATAACTCCTTTCAGATTCGTCGTCAGAGGGAAACTCAATGCACTTCAAGGATTCCATTGGTTGGAAGATAAGGTCAGGGCTTCCCTTATTGCAGGGTAGGTCCTGGGGTGCTCAATTTCTTGGGTAATTTTTTGTGGAGACGCTGTAATGGTTATGGCTCTACAAGTTGCCGTTGATGTAAAGGGTTTGGCTTCCCCATGGCTATAGGTTTTAAGCTAGAGATGTCTAGAGGAGATTCCAAGGGGGATATAGACATTGCTTTGGTGGAAAATGATAATTGAGGCACTTTGGATGGCCTCTATAAAGAATGAGGAGAGCAGGGCAATGTGGAAGCTAACTTCACCGGCTGCACTTTGTATCTGGAGATAGAGGGGAGCGCTGCCCTATCACTGCTAGTATCCTCGCCTATCCTTACAGAGGGGATGAGCATCTCGTTGCAGCAGCTCTGAGGGAGCAGATTTCCAAAGAGAGACAGCATGTCAAGAGAGTGTCTATAACTCTCAAAATCCCAGCGTGGTGGTACTTGGTGCACAGGACCAACACAAAAAAACTTTTCATAAGCGTTATAATAAAGATAGACCAGCAGAGGGTGCTTGAGCTGAAGTGACATAAGGCGATGGTGTTTAGCATATTAAAAGTAATAATAAATTGATCAATCACCAAAACTTGGCTGTGCCGCAAAGGGCTTTTCATAACTGAGTTTTATTAAAGGCTAGAGTTTATAGGTGACCTAGTTTGGGTTGAACCTGATAGGCCCAACAGAGTATATGAGGCAGTAATAATCTTAAAGAGAATAAATTGGCTAACACGTTGTGAGACCTCCTTAAAGAGGTCCACGCACAGTTTCACCCAAGTCAACATAAGAAAAAACGTAAAAAGTACTATGGGGTTTATTAGGAAGATGACCAAAAAGAAACTTTGGTCTCAAGCAAACATAATTGGGCCAACTAGGAGAAAATCATGGTTTGGAGAAAGTGGTACTAAGCCTTGGTGCACCAATAGGCACACGCTTCCATATGACAGGGTAGCATACTTAAAAATTAACCTTACTGAGTGATCAATTGAAGTTGAGCCTGACCTGAGCTTACAATTTCATAAATAGAAAGATTTTGAGCCCTCATTTACCAATTAACTGGATTGAGCGATCATCTTTTAATAAATAACTCATTTGTTTTAGCGCAAGAGCTGAAACAAGGGGCTGGGCATTAGGCACCTGTTAAAATCTTGAGCTTGATGGTTGCTCGCTTCTGGCCCTATATTTCAAAGGCACAGATTTGTGGATACTTGCGTTGATTTAATAAAATTGAGAAACTGGGGCAATAATAGTATGAAGACTATTATTAGAGTTGAATCCCCAAAAGCCACGTTGAGTGTATTGTCCAACGCTAGACAGGCGCTTCTTCCTCTTAAAGATATTTTGATACTGGTAGAGAACACTTTCCCTATTCCCTTTTTGCAGAGCCAAGCAGAGAGTTTGATAAAACCAACTTAAGGATATCTGATCCTTGCACTTTTCACTTAAGAGTCATGTTTAAACAACCAATGTTAAACAATAAAGTTATTATTAAGTTTTAATCTGCTTTTATTAGAAAATAATTTGTGGTTTTTATAGTTAGGAATTGGCACACAACTTTTCAGCTGTCTGATGGGTATTATTTATGCTCCTATGCTGGTTTGACCCTCAAGTGTTAGGCACTGAATCTTGTCAGGTACCGTTGCCCTAAGTCTCTTAGGCAATGTAATCCTCGGGTGTTTAGTGACCAAACAATTGGTATAAAGGACTCAAAAAGAATTGTTTCAGCTGATGGCAATTCTACTCTTCCTCCGGCATTTGAACATTTTGGTAGTTTCTGATGACTCCAATCTGTTCCACTCTGAATGATTCCTACAATTCAATTGATTTTTCAGGGATGATGCTCAACAATAATTTCATCAGTTGGCGGCCTCAAATATCATTGGGGATAATGCCCAACAGTAATTCAATAGTAGGCGGACTCAAATATCATTTGGGATGATGCCTGACAATAATCTCATCAATTGACCGCTGTTGCTAAACCTATATGATTATAATCTAATCATCAAATCTACTAATTGGTTAAAAGGTTATACTATTGGTCATCTGAAATTCTGACATATTCCCCCCTCTTGACTAGATTATCCAATGGAAGATAGAACCCTCGGGGATGGAAGCCTCCTTAGCTTGAGCTCATATTTGGTTTATCATATCTCTATGTCCTCAGCAGAGTGCAACTCTGTATGCACTCAACGCCCATATGCTCTGCTCAGTTTTGATGACTTCATATCCTTGGTTGCTACCCATTGACACCTCTTCTCGAGCACAGTTCCTGTGATATCATGCTGTGCCAGTCCCATATTAACATCTTTTGCTGAAAGATCAACTGGTCCACCTGTACAAGCCCCAGGATGGGTCTCATTGGCACTTCGCCACATGTACAAACCCCAGGATGGGTTCCATTGGCATCTTGCCACCTGAACCAACCCCAGGACGGGTTTCAACATTTTGTCAATAGGGACTATTCTAGCAGATTTAATTTCAGCCCGTCCTGATCCTGCCAACGCTTGGGACTCATGCCCATCACTATCCCTTCCTCTACGCTCAGTAGGTAGGAGTTTTGCTAGATGCATCCGGCTCAAGTTAAATCATTTTTTATATTTTTTACCTTTTATATTTTTTGCATCTTTTTTTATCTTTTTATCTTTATTTTTATTGTATATTTTTTCCATTATTTTTTTCTTAGCCCAAAATTATAAGTATTTTGCATGGACTCTATTGACTATGTGACCATCCTCAGTATTCTTGATCATATAGGCATCATTTGCTGACTTGGCAATTAATTTCAAATGGTCCCATCCATAGGCGTCCAACTCTTTTTTCCTTTTTTTAATTTTTCATTGTTGTTTTGAATGCCCAAGGCTGTAATTCAATCAGGATATTGGCCAGTTGGATAGATGTTGTTTGTCACTCATCCCCAAAGATGGCTCTACTGCTGAATACAATATTGGTAGTAATGCGGCTTTCCACCTATAAAAATTTGAATGGGATTTTTTTCAGTCACTGGCACATTGCATAAACCTTGGGGCATTCTGGTTGGCTGGTATAGTCCATGTGCGGTAAGTATTGCACATTTTTCCTGATCTTTTTTTGGCAAATCGATTTGCCAATAGCCTGAAATCAGGTCCATGGCCAAAAAGTATTTTACCTCCCCCAGGTGATTAAGTGCATCGTCAATTTGAGGCAGTGATAGGAGTTTGATTTGATTCTTTTGTTCAGCATTATTTGCCAACTCAAAAGTTGATTTATTCTACAGATAGATCTGTAAATGATCCACTAATCACTCAGAATAATCTGTTAATTTAAGATCAACTAACTTCATCATTATTCTCTGGATTAATCGCCTTATACTTCTGATATCATCTAACGCTTGGGACTTCTCATGGCAGACCCAGTTGCAACCCAAGCTGGTCTTGCCAACAACATTATTCCATGTAGATATCTGGCAGAACAGGTTCTCTTGCAGTGTTAGATAGTTCCACATCTATAGTGAAGGCCTTTTACCAAATTTTGGACAGTTTAATCCTACTCTTGAGGAATCATAACATTTAAAAATCGTCATGATTTATTCTCCCAATTTTGGGTGGCAAATTTTCCTGTATTGGCTAGTTAATTTGTCCTTCCACTTAGATCATTCAGGTTTTCCCCCACTATGACTTGATTCTGCTGAATAATGACTTTTTCATTCCTCAATGGAATTTCATCTTCTAATTCCACTATAGTTCAATCATCCTCAATTGGAATTTTGTCATAAAATTGATTGGGCGCATCAAAAGTTGCTTTTGAACATCTTCAGATGGTCCACGATCTGTGAGGTCATAATTCAGTTACTAATGCTGCTGCAATATCCAATGCAATTTGCGTAGGGCTGAAGCGCCGCCTGCATGGCTAAGCGTGCATCAAAGTCATTTAGCACTTTTGCCCCTGCCAAGATATGGGCTTCTTGGTAAAATCAATCAGCAAAATAGCCAGGGTCTCATCTTTGCGGAATTGTATACCCATGAACTCTTGTTTGCAATTTGCCATCCAAGTAAGGCTTCCAAACTCCAACATAATGGCTGCTTTTGATTCTGCGTATGACCAGTTATCCCTTTGAGGTGAGTTAGCACCAAATTTTGGCAATCAGTGCTAAGGTAGTTCATTACAATTATCACTTTTTAATGGTCCACATAGCTGAACATGGTCATCTCAAATAAGTGGAAAAATGCTGGGGCGTTATCCCAGTGAAAGGTGGGCAATTCCATCATATTTCAAAATTCCTTGGTTGCTCCTCTTATAGAAGATCCTGGGCCAGCTACTCAAGAAGCCATAGGAGTGGCTTTAAGAGTCATTTCTGACACACCAACAGAATGCTTTTAGGCATATTTCGGGGCAGAGAGGTCTTTCTGTTTGGCAGTTCACATACCTTTTCTTCAGCTTCTTTCACCTCAAATTGTTCACACTCATATTTGTGTTTTCCAATTCCACAATCAGCTTTGCCATTTTCTCCATTTCTTCATGAAACCACCGGATATGTTCTCAATCTGCTTCACATTCAGTTTCTTGGAATAAAATTTCTTTAATGAGTTCTACCTCTTTCCTCTTTAAAGAGGCAACTTTCTCACACAGGTCGTTATTCACTATTCCTAATTATTTAAGCATCTATTCCACCTTGATAGTACGCTCCTCTAAGTTACTAACATCAGCTTGAGATGCTGAGCTGAGCACAATTTGATTGACGGCCTGTAGTTACACCCAGAGCTTTCAAAGCTCTTCCTTATAAGACATCATTGTCTAAATTGGATTTTTGACAACTAAACTACCCCTGTAGTGAGCACCAATGTTAAGTCTTGAGATTGGATGGTTGCTTGGTTCTAGCATTATATTTCAAATAACAGATTTGTGGATACTTGCGTTGATTTAATTGAAATTTATTAACTGGGGCAATAATACTTTGAAGACTCTTATTAGAGTTGAATCCCCAAAAGCCACGTTGAGTGTATTGTTCAACGCTAGACAGGCGCTTCTTCCTCTTGAAGATATTTTGATACTGGTAGGGAACACTTTCCCTATTCCCTTTTTGCAGAGCCAAGCGGAGAGTTTGATAAAACCAACTTAAGGATATCTGATCCTTTCACTCTTCTCTTAAGAGTAATGTTCAAACAACCAATGTTAAACAATAAAGTTATTATTAAGTTTTAATCTGCTTTTATTAGAAAATAATTTTTGGTTTTTATAGTTAGGAATTGGCACACAACTTTTCAGCTGTCTGATGGGTATTATTTATGCTCCTATGCTGGTTTAACCCTCAAGTGTTAGGCACTGAATCTTGTCAGGTACCGTTGCCCTAAGTTTTTAGGCAATGTAATCCTCAGGTGTTTAGTGACCAAACAATTGGTATAAAGGACTCAAAAAGAATTGTTTCAGCTGATGGCAATTCTACTCTTCCTCCGGCATATGAACGTTTTGGCAGTTTCTGATGACTCCAATCCGTTCCACTCTTAACGATTCCCTACAATACAATTGATTTTGTCAGGGGATGATGCCTGACACTAATCTCATTAGTAGGCGGCCTCAAATATCATTGGGGATGATGCCTGACAATAATCCCATCATTTGGCTGCTGTTGCCAAACCTATATGATTATAATCAAATCATCAAATCTATTAATTTGGTTATAAAGGTTAGATTATTGGTCATCTGAAATTCTGACAGCACCTCACTTGTACCAACCTGAGCATACCTAGCCTGTACCCAGAATTGATCTAAAGTGTGCCTAAGGTCAGGAAGGTCCTGCATTTTGACACACTAGACCTCTTTCCTCCCAGCCTTGCTCTTGCCGTTAATGTTATCAATAAGGTCATGTAAACATGGCATTATCCTCTCCTCTTTTTGGGATCCACCCCCCTCCAGGGGCATTTGCCAAGGAAAAGATTTAGTGGGTGGGAGCCAACTTCATGGCAGAATTGGCTTTGTTGAACTTTGATCCTGTGGCCTCAGGTAAACGCTCATGGAATTCTGCAATTAGTCTTGGGCATGGCCCAGTCACACGCTGGGACCCAACTGTTCTCCGCTGCACCAAATTTCTGAGACAAGATACTTAGGTATTCTTACCCAACGAGAGGCTACAATCTCCTCCACTTCCCACTCTGGCGCCCCATCCACGAGATAAGCCTTGGGAGTCCCTGGAGGGGGACCTCAAACAATGTGAGCTTGCTTTCATGAAACACTTAAGGGATTAAAAATGAGGAGGGATCTGACTGGTATAAGGCGTGGCCCAGCTTTTTGACAATGAGGTATGGCCCAATCCTCTTTAGTCCTAGATTTTTGCATGGTTGCTTGATTGGGATATTTTTAGCATCTAGCATCGTGAGATCTTCTTCCTTGTACGCTGGTCCAACTCAGCTCTTAACATCAGCGTTCTCTTTGCAAGCCTGCATGGCCGCATCTAAATTTGTGCTCACCCTCTGGTGTACTTTCTTGATCATTTTTGCAAAGTCCACTATCGCTTCCACCTTGGATCCACAACTGGGCTCCATGTTGAAGGCGGGATTGAAGACATAGTTGGCGAAGAAGGGGAAACAACTGATTGACGCATGTTGGGCATTGTTATAACTAGATTGGGTTATGAATAGATGGAAAACCCAATCTGAATGATCTGCAGCGGTGTAACACTGCAAGAACTGTATGTGGAACTTTTTCATCGTTCAGTCTGACCATCTGATTGAGGGTGATATGCAGTTGAATGGCAGGGGCAAATCTGAAGAGTCTTACACAACTCTTCCCAAAAGATGGAGTAAATTGGGGTCCCCAATTACTATTTTATTTCTTGAGTGACTCCATGAAGAGCAAACAAATGAGTAACAAAGAGCCTAGCAATCTCAGACGCGGTGACTGTATTATACAAGGGATAAAGTGGGCGAACTTTGTAAAACGGTCCACCACCACCATGATAGCATCATAGCCATCAGATACAGAAAATTTCACAATAAGATCCACCGATAAGGAAGTCCAAGACCATCAGCCTTTTGAACTGGTACCAAAAAACTCACTAGAGCCTGGCAATTCGGTTTCATTTGGTTTCTGACTAGGCTTTCTTTACAATATTTGTCTACCTGAGCGGCTAAACCCTTCCAATTTCAAGTGCAGCGAATTAGCTCTAAAGTCTTCGCCTTCCCATGATGGACAACGGTAATTTCATCATGATGTCCTGTATGATTTCCAGGCGAATTGGTATAGCAGGAACCCTAGGCGCCCCAAAACCACACCTCCTCATCCTTTACGTGGTAACCTCTGATGATGTCCTCCTGATTCAATGCTCTCTTGGCAAGGACCATAGTATATTTGGTCAACAAAAAAGCTAAGAAGGACTACCTTTTGAAACTTGCCATATTCCTCCGCATTTTCCAGATGAGCAAGCTCTGTATTATTGTCTAAGGGAGAGTAAAGTTGAGACATAATCTTACCTGGTGAAAATATCAAATGAGTATTATGTACCTCAACCTCCTTAGGATCAGGAGCTATTGCAGGGTTGAAAATCAAAGATTCCTCCAAACCATTCTCCTTGCCCTTAGGAAAATCATAAGAAAACGCAAATTGGGCAAGGGTCTCATGCCAGCGGGTTTGCCATGGGGTTAAGACATGAGGTGCGCGGATGTACAGTAAGGCATGGTGATCTGTACATATGCGGAAGAGTTGGGATGAGCAATGCAAGTGATGACGCCAATAATTCAGCGCCTCAACTACTGCTAACAACTCTTTATCATATATGACTTAGTTTAACTCTGGTAGAGACATCTTCATAGAAAATTATACCACAAGATGCTTTATCACATCTTCACATAGATTGTAATAAGTCCGCTGCCAGGGCAAAGTTGGAGGCATCTGAAGCAACAATTAACTCTTTATTGGGGTTGAAATGGCGAAGAACGGACGTGGACACCAAAGTACACTTTACATCTTGGAAGGCATCCTGAAAAGTTCGAGACAACTGAAGTACTTTTGCCCCACTCGCCTTATATAAAGGCGCAGCAACTTCATAAAGATTCGGTGTAAATTTCTTAAGAAAATACATGTCCCCAAGAGAATCCTCAATTCCTTAACTGAAGTTGGAGTGGGCCACTCACAATTCACCTTCTTCATATCTGGAATTATCATGTGCCATTGGTTAAACATGACGTTGCCCAGGAAGATGACCTGGGACCTAAAGAACTCGCACTTACTTATTTGTAACGTGAGGTCAGCTGCCCTCAAGTGTTTACCACCTGCCAAAGGTGTAAATCATGGGACTCTTTGTCAGGGGAAAATTCAAAAATTATCATCCATGTAAGATACTGAACATACCCTCAGAAGGCCCCCCAAAGCCACATCAATACGGCGTTGAAAGATAGCAGGGGCAATTTAAGCCCAAAGCAAAACACAAGATTATAAGATCCCCTTTCTGGTATGGAATTCAGTCAGCTACTCATGGCCCTTCTTGACTCAGATCTGATTGAACGCTTTTAGACAATCAAGCTTGGAAATCTCATCTTCTCCACATAGCATGCAATATGGGAGTCCAGTGGGATGTGATGAGATTCTGGTATAGTGAAGTTGTTGAAATTCCCATAATTTAAGCATGGGCATAAGGTACCATTGGCCTTCTCTACAAAGAGAAGTGGGGAACATAAAGGGGAGGTTCGCTGAGAATAGCAACTTTGGCTAACTGCTCCTTAATCCACACATCTAAGGACGCTTCCTCCCATACAGTCAATGGATAAATTGGGGAAGATATACGCACCAAATCAACGATGAGCTTGAACTCACAATCTTACTCTGAATGATCTGGTAATACATTGGCTGAAGCTGCATCAAATGAAGATTCCAACCACTCCAAACAGGAAGGTAGGGGAACATCCATAGAGGTCTTCAGCAATGGGGCAAGACTGAGAGTGTGATTGGGCCAGTGGTGCCTATCACTCTAAATGTTGGCTTCAGCCAGAGGAACAACCAACTCGTGATCATTATTTAAAGAGAAGGATAGGGTATTTTCTTTCAAGTTGGTTATGACGTCAAACTTTCGCCACCACACTACACCCAAAATGATGGGGTACAAGAGGATTTTGATAGCATGGAAGTGGTCAGACAAATGATATTAACCAACTTGATAGTCCACTAGCCCCACAGTTTTAGCGTGAGAATACCTTGGGAAGCCCCTCCTCTAACTATACCACATGGCAAGTAAATCATCTCAAGGTAGTCGGCTAGGTCTTGGTCCATAAAATTCTCAGAGGCTACAGGATCCACCAAAAAAATAGCGCTGATTTTCCCTAAAGGGGATGAAAGGGTAGCAGTCAATAATAATAATCTGAATGGTCTTTACTATAGCAGAAATCGCTTATACTTAACCACCAAACTCTTCTTCAGGATCTAGCATACCCCCAGGGTACGTTTCTGCATCAAATAATGGAGAGGGACATTTGGCCACTCTTACTGAGGCCACATATCCCACCATATCTTCAGCAAGTGCATAAACGTTTTTTATTGTAATTTTAACACCATCTCTACCTCCTGGGTTCCGCGGATCATTGTTGTGTTAAAGTGTGGGGTTTCTAGGGTGATTTGATACAATGAAATGAGGTCCATATCTAAGCCATAAAGGAAGATATATGGCTTGGTAGCATATATGGAAACGTCATTATAAAACGCGTTCTGGGCTAAAACGACCTATACCCCTTTCCGTGACAGGTTGTATGACATTATCCAAGGCCAACACTACCAAGACTTTTTTCAATTATGTTAACTGCACCAACTGAACGCAGTTCCAAAGAAAAAACGATTTGTTGATGTCAAATTTATTAAAATAAGTGAAAAGTTGAGTACTCACGATTTTCAGATAGCAAAGCATCTGCATCTACCAGGTATGGACAAGAAGGGTGAGTACATTTCAGTCAGAGGTGGTAAGAATAACGCCAAAATGCTCCAACCATCAGAAAAATGTGAAAAGAGTGGTGAGCCCCACCGTGGCCATGACCACCAGCTGGTGCACACCGTTTTCACTTTGCAAAAGTCTCACACAGAAAAAGTTCATGCACTTAAAGATAAGGGGTTAGTTGTCTAATGTCAAGAGAGTGTCTATAACTCTCCAAATCCCAGCGTGGTGGTTGGTGCACAGGAACAACACAAAGGAACTAATCATCAGCGTTTATAATGAAGGTAGCTCAGCAGAGGGTGCTTGAGCTGAAGTGATATAAGGCAAGGGTACTTTGCACAGTAAAGGTAATAAATTGATCAATCATCAAAACTTGGCTGTGCCCCAATGGGCAGTTCATAACCGAGTTTTGTTCAAGGCTAGAGTGTATATGTGGCCTGGTTTGGAGGAAATTTGGTAGGCCCAGCATTGTACCTGAGGCATTAATAATTTTAAAGAAAATAAATTGGCTAACACGTCATGAGAACTCCTTGAGGAGGTCCATGCACAGGTTCACCCAAGTCAACATATGAAAAAACGTAAAAAAATATGGGGTTTATTAGGAAGATGACCAAAAAGAAACTTTGGTCAAAGCAAACATAATTAGGCCAGCTCAGGGAGCTTATGAAAGTGAAAGTGACATCAAGCCTTAGTGCACCATTAGCGCATGCTTCCATCTGAAAGGGTAACATACTTTAAAACTGACCTTACTCAAGTGAAAAATTGAAATTGAACATAACCCAAGCTTGCAATTTCATAAATAGAACGGGTTTTGAACCCCCGCTCACCAATTATTTGGATTGAGCTGTCAGACATTAAAAAAAACTCGTTAGTTTTAGTGTGAGAACCGAAAAAGGGGCTGGGCGTTAGACACCTTACTTGTACAAACCTGGGCATACCTAGCCTGCACCAGCGGTGATCCAAGGTGTGCCTAAAGTCAGGAAGGTCCTGTAACTTGACCCTTTGGAACTCCTGACTCCCAGCCTTGTCCTTGCAGTTGGTGCCCTCAATAAAGTCATGTAAACATGACAGTTCACGCACTGGGACTTATTCATATGTCAATTTTTGTAATCGGCATAGTAACACTTAAAATATATACAGCCCAAATAGGGAGCACCTAGTGCTATCATAATCCTGGTAAATCTTTGATTAGGGGCACATTAATAATCTTTATTGACATCCATTTTCCCCACTAATTTCTTTTTATCTACTATATGCAGAAACTAAATCAAGCTAGTCTTGGGCAATTTCACACCTTTTTTTAGTACTAGATGGTAAGGCAATTTCACACCTTTGAGTTGCAAAATTGTACCCAAGGCACTCTTTATTATGGGAATAGATTGCTGCCAATAAGGCGGAAATAAATGTTTTCATATCAGTTCAAGGGCTGAACTAATGTGGGGAACTAATTTTCTTACATTTTACTTAGGGAAAATTGCGTGACTACCTAAATTTATGGCCAGAGATTCCATAGAGCTATACAATACCAGCGCCTGCAAAGTAAAAGGAGCAAAAGAGCAATACATCATATCTAACATATATCTTTTTCTCTTGTCATATTTTTTATCTAGTAATAACTTCATAGTCCTAGTTTCCATTAGGAGTGTCCACAAGATGTTAGTGCAGGAATCAAAAGCTCTTAATTTTGCCCACATCAGAAGAATCACCCATTGGTGTAGGAACAAAAATCTCAGAGATGACCAAAGAGTCATATACTATAAATATGCTTTGTGAGCTTTCCAAATGATTAAGGATACCATATAACACTTGGCAACAGTTGAAAGTATATCAGCAGAATTTATTGCAACTCTATGAATATGATTTTAATTTTCAAACGAGCTGCCCATTAAATTTAACACTGACCTCATCTTTCAGATTGTGGTCCTTATTGGGGCCACACTTCTTTCAAAAACTCGGGCATTTGCCACAGTATGCCCAGTTTCAAATAAAATTGCCCAGTTGATTCCCCGCTTTAAGGTCTTCATTCTGCCCCTGACCATTCATTCTGGAACCGTGTTGATGGTGGAAGGATGATCTATCCGTCCTTTTTTTAGTTTAAGCGCTTAAGGCATAAGTGCCCATCCTTAGCCGCTTCCATCAGCATTAACTCCACCTCCACCAACGCCCAACCCGCTGCCATTACCACTGCGTTTTTGGTTTATGGTAGCATCCTACCCCCCCACCAAAGCCTGCTGCAGCCATAGTTCTGTAGCAGCCAATAAGCCATTTTCAAGTTACACCCACACTTATCCTAACCAATCAGGAAACAGCTTGGACATAAGTTCAATAAAGAACTGCCTACCATATATCAGCCTTGCCCCAAAGCTTCACTGATGCCGCAATTCAGTATAATCAAAATCTCTGGGTCTTATTGGCTGAAATTTCTTAATTAAGAGATCTTATTGACAGTCTGCCATTACTGTGAATGTCTATGAAAATTAATCATGATTTTAAGTCCATAACAATATGATGACCAACAAATGAACGCTGAACCATTTTGCTTTGAACATCAGCTCACTAAGTTGGGCAGCTTGTTTGCTTGACTGCCATCCTCTCCACAAAGCTGTTGCTAAGTTAGTGGCAATGCTGGACAAGTGTTCCTCCCCCTGCTGTCCCAGAACATTATTCTGGGGAAGATAAGTGGGACATCCTCAAGTTCCATAAAACTTCACATAAAATATTTTATGTTGTGGCAGTAGCAAAATATCCTAAAACTAAAACAACCTGCAAAAATATTGTGCCTTTGTCAAGCACCCTGAAGCACATCTTTAAGTGGAGCATGATCTCACAATCTACTTTGGTGGCTTTGTAGTAGTGAATGGCACCTGTCCTTCTCTTGGTTGACATTAAGCCTCATACTGCTGATTCCCCCACCTCCTGCTTTCTGCCTTGGATTGTACCTTGCTTAACATTGACAAAGCCAAGAAAGCGTCCCTTACCTCTCTCCTCCTCCACCATGGTCGTTCAACAATCTACTGTTGCCAGCCTTCCTGGTTAGCTAGTTTTCTTTTAGCCGTTTTTCTCTTTTGAAAGTATAAACCCATTTAAACTTAGTCTTTTGGTATTTTATATTTCCAGATTGGCTTATCTTGAATACTCTTTTTATATGTGTTGGATTTAATTATCTAATAAAATAAACGCTAGTGTTTGTATCTAGGTAATTGAAACTATTTGTAATTATATATAGCTATGTTAAAAATCTAGTCATTATAATGTAAATGATTTTTTTTAATAATTAGCAATCAGATATGTATATAGCCTTTGAGTATAAAGGATAAAGTAGGAGTAACTTTTATATTATACTATAAAATGTTCTATTTTATCTATCTTATGAAATAATTGATTTTTATCCCTGAAATTTTATAACTCAAATCACACTATTTTAATATTTATTCTCTCAAAGCTGAATAGTGTAATATTAACCTATAAAAGCTTTTTTAGCTTTTTAATTAGCAAAAAAACATGTGCTCAATTATTCTATTTAAACTGCTCATTCTTCAGTATATTAGCAAAACTAAGAATCTACTCTAAAGGAATGCATCAGAACATAATTAATTTGGAAGCAAATGGTAGAAACAGCTAAGCAAGCTATTTATCTGATTTTTTGTATACTCTTAGGGTTTTGATTAGAATAGAAGCTTTTTGGTCTAACCAAATGACTATAAAAATTGTGACACGTATATATAAATCAAAAGATATAAATAAACTTTAGTTGTATCTAAACCTATCTCTTACAATGGAGTCTGATTATCTAATATCTCTTTATATGAATAACTTTTTTGTACCTTATATCTCTGAGCACTATTGAATGCATTATATTTAACTAGTTTTTCGCTGTAAATAAATTCAATCATTAAAATGTATCATGTCAGGCAACATCATTAAAAACCTAGCCTCCATCAAAAATATTCAAATATCCACAATGGCAGTCTTAGGACACAAGATAACATCATAATGGTGAAATGGGGATAGGGTTAGATGTTCAGGCTAGGATGAAAAGGTGGTTGTTTCTGGCTTAACATTTTTACATTGTGGTTGCTCTTAAACTTTTGATAAATTTCAATAACTACCAAAGAAGGAGTCACAAGAGAGAGCAAAAAACAATATTAACTTTAAATGGCGAGGCCTTCTCATTATTTTCACTATTTGATTTGTCAGAAGATGGATTTTGTGTTGATTGTTAGCTATAAAGTTTTGAATTAGTTTATAAAAACATTAAAGAACCCAGTAAACTATAATATTTAAGCTATTTGATATTATCTCTGAGTGATAAGGGCTTTACCCTTTAAAGTTAGAATGCATTAAAGTGGAAAAGCTATAAGTGTAAGGCCTGTGGCATCTTAAAATATATGGACATGTCATGCACTCTTTCATGCCTAAAATGGTTTAAACTGAAAGGCCTTACCTCTTTCCAGATGTAGGCATACCTTGGATTAGAGATAGGTAGCTGCTGCCACTACCTGCCTGTCATGTGCCATTTGCAAATCTATCTTTATCCTAAAACCATCCTAGTAAAAATATCTGCAATGTTTTTACTCATAAGAAGATAACTCTGTGCAGACTTATATAATTTCAGGTAACTCAGAATCACAGTCCTCATTCACCATCCACAATATGCGGTTCAATCAAGAGTTTCCTTGATTGGAAGAAATTTGACACCAATGCTAACACCATGTAAAAATAATTATCTAATTTTGCTTAATTTAGGTAATAAAAAAGTTAGAAAAAGTCAGAAATGGGATTAAAACCCAACGCCAAATGCTGAAATTGGTAAAGTAAATTTGGACAATTAGATTTTAATATAACAACGCAAAAAATAGCGTGAGGATCTTGGCTAATTTTTTACTATGAGGAATCAGTTATAGAAATAATTCCTTCTTTCAGAACTTGAACTTTTAGACAAAGACAAATTGGATAATATTAAAATTAAATGTCTCTACCTAACAATAGCTTAATTCCTGACACCAATTTATAGTAGGCATCAACCCATAAACTAGCTAATAAAAGGAAAAACGATTCAAGAGCATCCAAGTCTAAGGTGAAAAAGAGGCCACTGTATTGATTCTGGAAAACTATCATAAAAAACGAAGTTATCTCATCACACGACTCTTCCTGATGCAAGGTGATCCCAATTGTCAAATTAAAAAGGCACCAACCCATATGCGACAAACTGTAGCAACCTATAAATTCATCAAGTTTTAGATAGATGCGCATTTTTAATTTATATAATTTTAAAAAGCTTCCTATTGTCAGGATGTTATTGAAGGTATACACCAAGCCTTTGGTCATCTTTTGGTTCTGGCCCCTTGCTGCACTTTTATTAAGATAACCACTAATGACTCTGAGCAATTTCAAAGCCTGATCCTTCACCTGGACCTGCTATCTACAGTACTGACAGAAACCTGGTGCTATGTCAGGTCTTCCAAGTTGCCACTGAAGAGTGAGGACGTAAAAGAAGATTGACAATGATTTAAAACATGAAACCTTTCAAGATAATGAGGTTAAAAGCATTAACATTTGGATCAGCAATGTTTTCTTTAAAGTAGGCGTCCCTGTCCAAGCTACACTTGAGTTTATGGCTGAATAAAGAGGACAAGTGCCCCTTATGAGAAAATATATATAATATGAGAATTGTCAACCCAAGTCTGATTGTATAGCTGATAGATAACATTTATGCCTAAAGGACGTTATAGTTGGGTCAAGGGTATCAGTTGATCCCTCCACTATAAGAGAACTATAGTTAGCTCCTAGTTTATTTACTACAAAATTAGTAAGCTGAACATACCAATACTTTAATACTTTGTTCATAAGACTCTATGACATTATGAAAATTTTAGACAAACACAAGAAGAACTGTGACAAAAAATCCAGATCCAATCCATTTATTTGTCTACCTATGATTTTTACCAATCTGATTCTTTCTCATTCAAATGAAAAAATGCTTTTCTAAAAAAGGCACTTGGTTAACAAAGTTGAGGTCAGGTGGCTGATGTCACTATAGATAGCAGAGCCAGGTGAAAGGTCAGTCTTTGAAGCTGCTTGAAGTCAGACGTTGTTATCTATCTATTTATAAAATATCTTTTCTTTTTTGTCTCGTATGTGCTCTATACCATTCATTTAATTGCAATAAAACTTTGGTGCATTGTTAAGCGCACGCCTGTAAAGGTTTCTAAATTAGTACAACCATTTTTTATAATAAAATAAAAGGTCTATATGTAAAATGTGAAAATAAATATGTTTTTATTAGTAAACAGTATATTGATAGCTGAGCAGTTATATATTTGGTTGATTTGATAGTTTAAATGGTTTTGCCAAGCTTTAAATGGTTTTAGGTTAATTAAAAAGATTATGAATTTTATTAGATAGTTAATTGATTTTAAAAATAAGTTAGTTGGTTTTAGTAAGTTTTTGGCTTTAATTATTTCAGTAAGGTTAATTTGATTTTACCAAGAAGTTGGTTATTAGTTGATTTTGGTATGCTAAATGGTTTTAGCTAAGGGATTTAGTGGTTTGTCTATGATAAAAAATCAAAAGTACTAATTTGAATCATTTGTTTATAACACCTGGTAATAATGGGTGATACTACTATTTTTCCTAAAATATAAAATCTAATTCATTCATTTTTAATCATTTGAGTATTAAACACGAGCAATGCTGTGTAACCTCACTGTTTTTTGGTTGTTTTTTTGGAATCCAGGGTAGGTAATATGCTCGCAGGTGCTTTTAAAATCTGAATTTCAATAATCTTATTTGAAGTTGAATTACTCTCAACTGTGGGAATATAATACAGGGGATATTTATAGTATTTAAACAAAATATGAAAATTTTCAAACTTTGATATAGTTGGATTTATAATATTTTATTAGTTGCCATAAGGGGCAAAAAACGAACCCATTTAGCATTTTGAGGCTTAGTATTTAGTTGTTCAAAGCTAAAAGTGAGTTGGATGGGAAATTTGGTATAATCAGAGTGCATCTGAATTTGGTAATATGGGATTTCAACCTATCAAATCTCTCAAGACTCGCCTCACTTAGACTGAATGGCGAATGGAAGGTCAGTATCAGATAGAATATTCATGAGGCAATGATACAATACATTTGATATAAGAATTTGGTGGTTAAATATTTGCCTCTGGTAAAACCCCTTTCATGGCTAAAAAAGGGGGTGGTCACGGAGTAAGGGATTTAAATTAAACTAGAAGTGGGCCAGAAAAGAACCTCAGATAAACTCCTGTGATTTTGCCACATAGTCGGTGAAATACTACTACCCAAACTTATGCTATTTGGTGAGAAATGTTTACAAAAGTGTTACCCGGATTCAGGGGTTCCACCAAGAATTGGCCAGGGTCTTTTGGCCAATATTACCACTATTATCATTCAAAACACTCTTCTCACAGTATTGGACTTGTAATTGTCCATATTTGCCAACTATAAGAGTGTTAGGGGGAGAATAAAGGCGCAAAAACTGGCCATGAACTTGGTTGACAGTAACTCTGGTAGCAAGGGACTTAATGGAGTACTCATCCACTCGCTTATAAATGACTACAAAGAAGACTTCCCATGTTGACCTGAGCTTCTCACTTCTGGGAGTGATACAATTGTGGTAGTACAGCATCAAGTCTGACACCTGAAAGAAAGGGAGGGACTTCTTATACTCATTTGCAGCTACCCCTTCTTAGGTGACTGTTTAAGCTAGCTTAGTCATAGCATCAGACTGCAGCTGGAGATGCGTTGTGATAATCTTCACAGGGCTTTTTTGGGATCATCTGTCCTACCAGAGAAGAAGTCTTTTGCTAGCAGGGCTAGTACTCCTGGTTCCTGACCATATAATACACGGAAGGGAGACATTTTAGGGGTTCATTGGTAGCTGATATGGTAGGACAGGAGGGCACTAGGTAAGAAGTTATCCCAGCGTAAGAGATCTGAGCTGGCCATCTTTTGTAATATGGAAACCATGGTTCCATTTGCTCTTTCCACAGTACTATTCGTGGAAGTGTTGTAGGGGGCCAAGAAAAGTTGCTATATCCCCATGGACTTACCTAAAAGTTTCACCACCCTTGAGGTGTAAATTCTTTCCATTATCACAAGTAGGGCCTGAGGACAATCATTCCGGGTGAGAATGTGTTGATGGAGGAAGGTGGAAGTAGCATTGGCGGCCTGTTCAGGAAGAGAAACCGCTTCAACTCATTTGGAGAAATGATCAATGCCTACCAGGATATAGAAATTTTTCGCTGGTAGTCTGAGGTAGCGGACCTACCACGTCCAAACTTATTGTATAAAACGGTTGTTGAGGCGTGGTGGTTGGTATTTATACTTGGGTTTCTAGCTGGATTGCTTCTTAGAGATTAAGCAGGCATCCAGAACTTCGATGATAGACTCCATGATTCCCTCCCAGTAGTACCTCTCCTTCACCCACTTATAAGTTTTGCGCACTCAATTGTGCCCCAAAATAGAATGACTACATGATCATAGGGACTTGTTTTGAAGGTAGGAGATAAGGCAACCAATTCACCACTACTTTCTTATAAAACTACTCACTTTCTGTAAAGCACTGGCTCCTTCCAGTGAGCCACAAATGAATTGGGAAGCAGGGCCCAAGTCAATGACCAAAGAGCAGACAAGGTCCCTGAGACCATTCTCCTAGTGCGTGTGCTACAGGAGCCACGGATAAACACCCCTTGAAGGACAGTTGCGAGTATGCTTACCCCCAGCAACATGCCCTGACTCCAAGACAAGGTGTATAGGGAAGCGATAGACTTCTTAATCTTGCTTTCAAAGTCCAACTCCTGTTTGTATAGGCCAAAAATGGCCGCTGTTAGACTAAATAATCAATATAAACCTCGTAAGACAGTAATAAAATTAGATAAGGCTTAGGAACGGCTTTATTTGATATATTTAGGCAAGTTGATAGAAAACAGAACTAGAGAACCTCACATTCTCAATTCCTATCTCTTATGATCTCTGCTGCAAGCATAGATCAAGCTTATTCGCCATGCCTAACGTTATGTCTTTTGAAACATGCCATAAGCAAACCCCAATTGTTTTAGGCTGGATTGAATTCCGTAGTGGCCGAACCAACATACACAAGAATCGTATAAATTCTGATTTAAATCCACCTTTAACCTAGAAACTACCCACTTCAAAACCATTTGGTTTGACCCAGGCCTGATGAATCATTTAACCTTAGTCCTTCCTCAGTCTTAGTCTCAACCTGGGGGTTAGCAAAGACTAATGCTCTCTCACTACCTCTATCTTCCACACCAGCCTGTCCTGTCTTATCAAAGATCAGGGTAATGTGATGTTGAGGATAAACCTCAACCGTCACACTTTTTCATCTTGATGTTGTGGGAGTGTTTGGCTAACGTTTTCTTGAATGGGTTCATCCTCATCTTACCAGACGTCAGGGGTCATAAGGATGTCGTGCAACCTCTAAGCTTCACTATTATCCAGGTGAATGATAGGCAGCCAAGTCAAACCATCAAGATTCATATGGCGGATTCCAGCTTGGCGCTCAATCTTCATAAATTAATGTAGGAGCTTTAAGGCTCAGAGAGCCAACCTCCCAGTGGTATCCTTCATATTTTGTAACCACTTCAGGGAGGCGTGGTCAGTGACCACAGTGAAGGAAGTTCCATATAAAAAAGGGAGGTTGTATTTTACAGCCAAAAGGACTGCAAGGCACTCCTTTTCAGTGATGCTTTAATTGCGTTCAGTTTTAGATAACGTCTTTATGAAATAGGAGACGAGATGATCCACACCATTGCCACTTATTTGAGCCAGATTGGCCCCAACAGCGTAGTCAGAGGAATCAGTAAACAGAAGGAAAGGTTTATCATAATCAGGATGGCGCAAAAAGGACGCTTTTTCAACAACTGCTTTAGCGTCCCAAAGGCGGCCTTTTTTTCAAATCCTCAATGAAAAGTGACATTCTTAGCCAATAGCCGTACAAGAGGCTCACTCAGCTGGGCGAGCTTGGGGATAAATTGGTGGTAATGCCCCATCATACCCAAGAATACCTGATTATCACGCAGGTTTTTGGGAGAAGGCATTTTGGATATAGCCTCAACCTTATCTTAAAGGGGTTGAATCCCGTCCTGCGGTTTTGTGTGTCCCAGGAAATTTTTTTTTCCTCTGGAAAATGTGCACTTGGAGGGCTTTAACTTGATGTTGGCCTCACGTAGGCGCTGAAACTCTGCCTTCAGGTGAGCAAGATGTTCTTTGAAGGTCTTTGAGAAAACCGTGATGTCATCAAGATAAATAATGATAACTTTAATTCATTTCCTTTAAGATGTGGTCCATGGCTTGCTGGAAAGTTGTGGGAGAGTTCTATAACCCTTGTGGTAGTCTTTAGAATCGGAAGAGACCCTCACTGCAAATAAGAGCTCACTTCTCCTGATCTTAGGGATAAAGCTCCATTCGACAATAACTGCTATCCAGGTCCATGGCGGAAAAGAAGTCAGAGCTGGTGAGTTGGGCTAGGGCGTTATCAATGTCGGGGATAGGGTAACTACCATTCTTGGTGAGGCTGTTCAGTTTACAGTAGTCCATAGCTACCCAATGACCTACATTTTTCTTCTTTATCAGTATAAGCGAGGATGACCAAGGGTTTTGGGATGGCACCAGCAGCCCAGCATCCAATTTAAAGTTTTATCTCTGTCCACATATGTAACTCCTCAACTTTAGAATTACAATAGGGATTAGATCAGATGGGACGAGCATCCCTATCAATGATATGTGTCCAACCCTTCATGTGCCCATAGGCAGTATCAGAGTTAGAGAAGATTGCTATAGGACTCCAGTAAAGTGTAAACCATGTCAAGTCAGCGGGGTTAATTCATCAGAAATATGAACATTAGTAAGAGTGCATAAAGAATGGTCTGCAGGCAATCCCTTATCAGCCATAGACCCAATACAGTGAACTTGTTTTATGTCCTCAATAGGGACCATCAGGCTTCTAATATTCTGATGCATCTTGATGACCGTGTCATTTTTGGTGAGATTCCCCAATAGGAGATTGATTGGTCGCTGATAAGCTGGGTGTAGAACTCCCGGCAAGACTCTAGGCTCAAGAGGGCTAACTCCGTCAATGCTAATTAGGTGAAATAGACAGTTGTGGGTATTTGAATGGTAATCTTCGTTTCAGGTACCCTTTGTTCACCCGCCTTTATTACTACCTCTTCAGACGCACAGAAAGGGATACCCTCTAGATTATCCACTGATGGAGGCAACATTTTTGTATTTTGTCCTGCCGTGGTGTAGTGCAGGTATTAGCTGAGGAGGGGTTTTCCACTATGAAAGTATATCCTTTCTGTTAAGCTCGTTGTTGGTCAGAATCAGAGGGAAATTGTAGTTAAGCAGGGAGAGATATCCCTTCTATAAGTTAATAATACCTTTGTAATCCAGAATAAACTGTGTACTGATGAGTAGATCATAGGTACAGTTATCCAAGGCCACCACGGGGCTGACAAGATGAGTTTTACAAAATTAAAGGGGCAAAGAAGTGTATGCCCCAATAGCACATGTGTTGGAGGGACCAGGAGTACCAAACGCTTGGGTGTAATTGAGGTCAGAGGCCAGCTTAAGATTTTTGATAAGTTTTGAGGACACAACATTTACTGAGGGATCCAGTGTCAAGGATAGCTGTGACCCATACTCTGTTAACGACAACCTCCACTTTTGGTAAGGGCAACCCAAGTTAGAGGAAAGAGCTAGGACCTCCTTTAGTCGGAGAGTGGAAGCTAGTTTATTGGCAGTCTCAGGGTATTATTCCTAGATATACTGCAGGTTGTGAACACTCTGGGTAGGTCAGACTAGTTAAGCAGTGAGCTGATTAATGTCACTAGCAGTTTCAATAGCCTCCTGACCCCTCAGAACTTGATGAAAATAAATTTGTAGGGTATCCTAACCATATTACTCCCTCAGGGTTCAACCTGTCAGGTAGCTCCACTTCACCTGAGGCTCCTAAACCATAATGGACATTTTCACAACCCCCTATAGTTTTGTCATTAGAGGGGTCATTGATGCATGTTGGGGAGCTCGTAGGATGTGAAGTAGGTTTTGGGCTTCCCTTATGGAAGGTGTTGGAATTTTGCCCATATTACCAGCCTACTAGAATACCAGGAATCTCTAGGGGATAATTCCATAACGCAAGATAAATTAGAAATTAGTTAACACTGATTTCAGAGTAACTATGTTCAGGGGATTTTAGGATATATACCTGGTTGGATATATTGGGGATCAATCTGGATGAATGCTTAAGATCTCGTCGGGTGGAGTTGCTGATGAAGTAGGGGCATCTGATAGTGATTAACTATCAGGTGTACCAATTGGAATTAGTTGGGTTTCATCACTGACTGATTGGGAATGTAAGTAGTAAGTTGCAAGGCAAGTGATACCACCTGTAACTAGCAAATCGATCAGTTGGTTTGTGACCTGCCTTAAAGGGTAACAAGTCCCATTACCTAAGCAGGTCACTAGCCAAATATTGTTGGTTTGCTTAAATTGAAAGGAAAAAGTTAGGGACACGTTTTCTGACTCTTTCCATTTTAGGTCTCGAGGATGTCCAATGATGATTTTAGGAAGGATGGGGAAGACCATCGCTGCTGAGATGAGGATGGGTGATTCAAAGGCAGCAGCTGCCATTTTATCAAAGAGGTATCAACTAAGGGTTGAGCACCAAATCTCCCACCATAAATTCCCTAGAATTCACCAATATTAATAAAGAAGTTTTTCATCTGGTATATAGTTTAAGTATTAAACTTTATCAGCTTTCAAATGTTCTATTTTTTCTCAGGGATATTATTACTGTGTGCGATATATGGGAGACTTTTTAAGGAAAAAAGTAAGGATTTGAGTGGGAACAGAGAAGAAGAGGAAAAAAATTAGGGATTACTGATGACTGTGTGTCAAACTGGATAAACTGTCACCAGGAAATCTCAGAGAAGATTGGGTTGGACAGAATGAGGGAATGATTCTTTATTTTGAGACATCTCAATTATTTTGAGTGGGAATACTGACTGAGCGTTGAGCCAAGATCTAAAAATTTCATTCAACAATGGATAATAGTTGTCATGCTATTATCAATCAATTATATTAATTATCATACAACGTGGACAAATTGCACAATAACTGAACTTGTGAAAGTAATAAGTTTATAGGGGTTATTGGCTAATAATTAGACCCTTAAATTTTTACAAATTGGTGTTCACTACAGGGGTGTAGTTGATTAGAAGAATTTAGAAGGATGTCATATAAAGACGAGCTAAGAAAACTATGGATGGAGTTAGCCACCGTAAATTAGAATTCCCTAAACTCAGCAGATCATCGAAAATTTGAACCTTGGAAGAACTAATCACCAAGATGGAGGAAGGGATCTATAATGTCATGAGTTTTTGGAACGAGTCACTTTGGAAAAGTAACTTCATTAAAGAAAGAAGGGGACTTAATTTGAGATGACTTATATCCGAAAATGGTTAGCAGGAAGCAGATTGTGTTTGTTTGAGAATATTCAGTGCTGATATCAAGTGACTGATCAAGCAATTTGAGGAGATAAAAGCTCACAAATGTGATTGTGAGCCATATGTGGCACCTGATGCTGAAGAAAGAAGTCCTCAAATGATAATTGGGAAGTTGAATACCCCAAGAAATCTGCCACACGCCTTTACTGCCATTTTGGAGATAAAGCCCAAAGTTACTCCCCAAGTGAGCCAAG
Source organism: Massospora cicadina (assembly GCA_022478985.1). Lineage (NCBI taxonomy): Eukaryota > Fungi > Entomophthoromycota > Entomophthoromycetes > Entomophthorales > Entomophthoraceae > Massospora > Massospora cicadina. The sequence goes on from JAKSZP010000535.1 coordinate 51,483, forward strand.
TGAGCCAAGTGGCTGAACCTAGAGAATCAGCTAGAGATTCCTTAAGGAATTTGAGGCAATGCTTAAATTTCTGACTTTCCATTAGAATAACGTTACAGCATTTTTCCTACTTTTTAATATGAATATGTATGGATACAGTGATTGTCAAAAGGCGTTGATGGTCATGATTTGCCTAGACACCGACTGTCAGAACTAATTGTTGCCCCACCAGAAGAGGACAGCTGGTCATACATGGAGGCCAAAGCGACCATAATGAAGGAATTTGGGAGTCAGACATGCATGTCAAAGTGCAAACAGGAGCTTATGGGCATCCAGTTCCATAAAGATGAATTTTTAGCAATCTACGCAGATCAGTTCTACCAGGAGTCACAAATACTGGTTGGAGCAAAAGTTCTGGATGAACTCAATGCCAGAATTTCATTACATGAAGCCCTTCAGCCCTATCACAATTTGTACCAAATGATGTCTTCTATGTTTGCGATGTAAATTACTACCTCTCAAATGGTAGATAATTTAAAAATCTTGGGAGCAACCCTCAATTCAAAAACAGAAATTTCAAATTCAACCCAATATGCAATTTGAATCTGACGAAGGGGAACAAAGGTGCTAAAGAGACAAACAACCAAACCATGCCAGGGAATAAGCCCAAAGAGTTCAGATGGATGAATAAGAAAGAGAAGGTCTGCTACCAATGCGGAGGGAAGGGACATTTTGCAGTACATCTCAAGAAGCTGAAGGATCAAATCAACGTGGTCCAAGTGAAAGAGTCTGATGCCACAAAGGAGTCAGGAAAAGGGCCCGTTGCCTAGATGTGAAACAGTCTAGAGCTGCAAAAAGCCTGTTCCTCCTGATATCATGAACGAAAAAATTGACATTGGTGATCTGTTAGTGGACAAAGATGTACAGGATCAACTGTATCAAGTGGTTAATTTGGACATAAATGCAGTGACAAGATCCGGGGCAAAGAAAATTGACCCTGAGATAATTAAGGAAGTTGCCCAGCCATACGCCAACAACTGCTGGACAAGAATCGAGCTGCTGATAGTCCTGATGAATTGTCCAAAGTCTGATTAGTTGAGGAAAACTTGTCAATCCTCTCAGCATGATAAAGGAATCTTTTCCTGATTTATCAGAGCAAATCGTCACACCCTCAATTCAGCTAATAATGCCGCTATACACTCAGTAAACACTATCTTACAATACTCTTAGTGTACATATATAGGTATATAAGTGAATCGAGTATGGGTGAGGGCGATTGTTAACAAAGGAGCGCCCATCAATATTTGTCTCGACCAAGCTGGTGAAGAGGATGAAGATCTCGCCTGACTTGGAACACAAGAAGGAGTATGGGACAGCAGGCTGAATACCACCAGCTCTTGTGTAGCATATAGAACTTTGCACTGCGATTTGGATCCTTGGTGGTATCTGTGCCAGCAATAGTTTTGGCCAAACAAAACTATGACATTCTGATTGGAATGGAATTTCTATGTAATTATGGAGTTAATTGTAACTTTAAGGATAATCCATTGACCATATTGGGTCAGACGTTACCATTGGTCTATCAGAAGGATGGAGAAGCTCCACTGAATAGGAGAGACAACTTCATCAACTTGATATACAATGATGGCATTGTCCCAATTTGATACCAATTAGTTGGTCAGAATTGACAAGAAATGCAGACGGAAATCCTAGAAAATCTGGGAACTCCACTGAGGATCAAGAATGAGAAAACCATAATGCCAGGATCACAGATGATAGTTGACATAGGGTTGACATTGGAGATACCTGAGCTGCTGTATGGGGAGGTTGGAAACCCCTGGAATAAGTCCAGAGTAGAGCCTTGGGTGGCTCCTGGAATAATAATGCTGGGCTATGTTAAAATTCAAGTTCTTCTGGCGAATTTAAGTGAAAAAATGATGAAGATCAGAAATAATCAGATCATCGCATTTGTTAATCTAATCCTGACAGCTGAATTGGAGAGATTCCACGATTTTGGGACTCTTGATGAGATGGGATTACCAGCAGGGGTAACTAAGAGTATCAACCTATTAATTTAATTGATAGCAGTTCATTGATCTGATGGAAGGCCTGCAAGAGGAGGTGTTCAAATTGGTTGAAAAGTATTGGGAAGTATTTTCCTAGGACAACCATGATTTGAGATACCTGAGAGATGTGATCTACAAGGGCAACACTGGGGAAAATTTGCTGATTATGATGATACCAATTCAACGGTCAAAGGCGGTTAAAGTGGTAGTGGAAGAAGAAATTAGCAAACTAGTGAAGCATGGGCTTCTAGTTCCATCTTCAAGTCCCTAGGCGAGACCAATTCTGTTTGTGAAGAAAAAGGATGGAGCTAATCGGGTGGTGAGTGACTACTGAAAGCTGAATAAGATTGTATAGATGGGATTTGTGTCCCCTACCAAGAATTGATGATGCGCTAGATCAATTGGGAGAAGTGAAGTATTTCTCTGCAATGGACCTGATCTCAGGATATTGGCAAATCGACTTGCCAAAAGGAGACCAAGAAAAATGCGCAATTATTACCGCGCAGGGGCTATACCAACCAATGAGGATGCCCCAGGGTCAATGTAATGCGCCTGCAATGTTTCAGAGGGCCATGGATGAGATACTGAGCGACTTGAAGTTGTCACGCATCCTGGTATACTTAGACGATATCAATGTTTATAAGGATGTTTAATGAACAACTACACCACTTGGAAGAAGTATTTAAGCAACTATCCATGGCTAACCTGAAGATTAAGCCAAGGAAGCGTCACTTATTCAAAAAAGAGTTAAAATAAATGGGATTTGTGATAAACTCTAGTGGATTGCAGCTACAATCCCAGAAGATTGAAGCCATAGAATGGATGGCTGTGAAAAGAGTGTCTGAGATATCCAGGTGTTCCTTAGAATGGTCAAAATCTACAGAAGATTTATTTAGGACTTTGCCCAAGTTGCTGAACCCTTATCTCATCTGTTTAAGGATCCAAAAAAAGGATTCATTTGGAATGAAGAAGCACAGGAATCCTTTGATGAGTTACGCCAGTACCTACTAGATTCTCCGATTTTAAATTATCTGAATTTTGATTGAGAATTTATTATACAAAAGATGCTTCATTAACAGAGATATGCGCCATATTAAGCCAAGTAGATGAATTTGGGGATAAACATCCGGTGGCATATGTGAGCTGGACACTCTCAGCCACTGAGAGGAATTACACCATAACTTATCATGAATGCCTTGTGTTCATTTACACCTGTAAGCATTTTTGGGTGTACATCCACAAAATGAACTTCAAAGTGGTGATGGACCACTCCTCGTTGCATTGATTCCATAATTTGAGAGAACAAGAAGGATGAATGGCCTGATGGGCACTTAAGCTACAGGCTTACAATTACAAGATTTTCTATTGAGCGGTGGCTTCTCACCATAATGTGGATGGCTTATCGCGGTTACCAAGGGTCCAACTGGTATACCAGCAGGTGGATGAGTTATTCCAGAGAATGATCGACAGAGAAATTTGGAATGAGCCCTGTGAAATCCAAGATGCACTTTGAAAAGTGATGGAAAACACTGAGACCATGGATGGACAAGTGTTTAAGATGATTAACAGGAAGCGGTTATTATTCCAAAAGCCATTGGAAAGAGCAGCTTTCATTCAAGCCATTCATAAGGTTGTTGGGAAAGGAGGCCTGAGAAAAACAACTTACCATATTTGCCAGTAAACTACTGGGAGTCAATCAACTATGATGTCGCTGACTATCTAGTTTTTTGTGTGGAGTGCCACCTGCATAAGCCACATAAGAATACAATTGGATACTGACTGGTCTACCCTTGATTTTCCTGGCATACAGTATCCATCTATGTGATGAGACTATTGACAATGAGCATAAGGGGAGTCAAGTTATAATAGTTGCTATCAACCATCTGACAAGATGGGTTGAGACGAAGGCCCTGGAGAAAGTAGATACTACCAGCACCACAAGTTCATCCTTGATCAAATAGTATACTGACATGGATGCCCGCAGGTCCTGCTTACCAACAATGGGACAAACTTCACATCTCATGTGATCCCACGGTTAATGAGATAATGGGGATCCGAGGAGTCATTATGTACCCTAACAGCTAGAGATGAACGAATTGGCAGAATGAGTGAATGGAACTCTGGCCGTGATGCTGAGGAAGCTGGTCACAGGAAGAACTTTTGCGTGGGGAACTTACCTGAGTTTGGTGATGTTTGACTACAATATCAGACATATGGTAATGGGAAAAACGCTGTTTGAGTTATATGGTAGGCCGCGTTGCCGCCAGTTTTATATTTGGTGGTGGAACCAACTTTGGGGATGAGTGCCAAACAGTACTTTAACTGATTGACAAATATCCTGACTGAAATGCAATTGTAAGTATTTGATACTACATTGAAGAAAAGGATACAGGCAAAATTGATGGACAATAAGAGCCGACCAGCCTTAAAAGAATATTGAATAAGTGACAAAGTTGCCTATTGCTTTATGCATGGTTTTGGGAGAAGAAACAAACCGGATGCATTGGAGTTGTGTCCATTTGAGATTATTGACAAGATGGTGACTGGAGCCTACTTTATCATGAATCTATTTGATGGACAAGCTGTAAATCAGGTCCATGATACGTATTTAAAGTGATGAATCAGTGAAAAAAAACAAAAATACAATTTCTAAAGGACTGATGAACCATTAAATTGGTCAAGTCCTGATGATTAGGTCAAGTCCAAAAAAGGACCTCTGAACCAATCTAGATGGTGCATTCCAAAAAAGGACCTCTGAATCTAAGAAAACTGGTAGATTTAAGAGTTATTAGGAACTAGTTTGGGGAAAAAGTAAAAAAGATGGACCTCTGAACTGAAACAAGGTCAAGTCCCATGGGAAAAAGAAGAAAAAATAAATATTGATAAAAATATGGGAAAAAACAAGATTATAAATCACATAAAAACGAATATATTCTTATAATCTTTATTTTTATTGATTATCCCCAATACAGGGATGATTCCGCCTATGCCACCTCAGGGTGAGGGAAGATGGATCTTTGTAGGGTTGAATACCCCATCAATTTTATGTGAGATCAGATGCTAGCAAGGGTTATATCTACATGACACCAAGTTCATTGAGCGGACGCAGATCCCTGCAAGAATGCAACTAGGGAAAGGAAATTGAGATGTCAGAAGAAGACAATCACGAAACCTCAGAGTGGGGAGGGAAGCAACAGTACAGGAAGAGTCAGTCAGCAAATAACCCCAAGTAATCTCAATATGGTACTGGAACCATAATATTAGTTTGAGAACTTGCCAATGGGCTTCGTCAAGAGCACTGGACATATGGGCTGGTAGTGAACAAGGGATGCTAGATGGGGATTGCAAATCATGCCCCCTGTTTAAGCCATCAGTGGAAGAAGCTGATGTGAAGCACTGAAAATGAGATAGTCATGCAAGGAGTGAATGGCATCCTGCAAGCGACGACTATGGGCTTCTTGGACTCTGAAGCAGAAAGAGCGATGGAACCCAGGAGAGGCTGGAAGTTATGTGGCCCAACTTTGAAGAACTTGGACAGCAAAGCGAAGAGCATAAGTGGTGGTATCCCAATCTAGGATGTTATCGGGATTGGAGAGATTTAGTACTATGGATAAAGCCTCGGTGACTTGGGCCCTCAATTCTGCATAGAGGAGTTTGAGATGAATTCTTGTGCTGATGGTGAGCTTGGTAGCCAAGACAGCAGTTTTAAAGTATTGTCCAAGTCAGAAGAGGAACTTGGGAAGCAAGTCCAACCTGGCAAAAAAGAGCAATCAAGAGCGAAGGGCATAATTTCAGGAGCATCAACAATGATGATCAGCACATCTGCAAAAGGAGCTGAAACCAGGAGAGTTTCAAAATACAACTCTGGAATTGATGACAGAGGGAGAATTGGCCGCGAGTCATTCAAAACAATTGCTAGCCTGGTTTCTGAAGGGTTGGTTACCATTTCTGGTAATTCCACAGAAGGACTAGTCGCTGGTGTCAGACTAGGCGTATGAGTCCTGGAAGGACTATAGAAGAGGTTCCATCACGCATCCTGACTCATCTGCTGGATGAGCCAAAGATCTTGAACAGTCAAACTTTTGAATAGCTGTTGGTACCATGACTCAGTATTAGAAATATGAGTTGGATGCTAGGGGATGTCAGTCTTATACGGAAGTTTACATTATGCACTCACCAATCCATTAAGCTCCAATTTTGGAGAAATTAATCTCAAAATTAATGGATTAAGCTCTCCATAGAAGAATTATGAATGATATGAGCCAAGAGGTTATGAGAAGAAGATAACAAGGGAAATTATAAATAGCATTCTTAATTGGGCTAAAATAAACATTGATGGCAAGAGTCTCCTGCCGAGGACGAGGAAAGAAATCTGAAAAAGAGGATGCTGGACAAAGAATCCTAAATATGATAGCAGGTCATATGCCCTACTGGGGGAAAACTGGATCCTGGGATTAATATTGTCACAAGTAAATCGATCAGCCCAGCATGAAAGTAGATCATGGAGACTACGCTCTGAGTAGGCGGTAGTGAGGAGGAAGAGGAAGAGAGCCACATGCTAAAGTTCATCCTGAGCAGCATTGAGCATTGACAAGCGTATACCGCTTGAGCAAATATAGTATTTGACCTAATGCCCAAAGCGGTGTTCTCCTACCCCAGTCCTTTTCACGCTAAAAATCTAGATAAGTAAGGGACGTGTAAAGATTTTTGCCCATATTCCCAGCCTGCTAGATTACCAGGAATCTCTAGGGGATAATTTCCTAATGCGAGGTTAATTGGAAAACTGGTGATTCTGATTTTGGAGTAACTATGAAAGAGGGATTTTAGGATATTCGTCTAGTCAGATCTGTTGGGGATCGATGCAGAAAAATGCTCAAGATCTCATCAGGCGGAGTTGCCAATAAAATAATCGCATCTGATAGTGATTAACTATCAGGTGTACCAATTGAGATTAGGTCAGGTTTATCTCCAACTGATTGAAAATGTAAGTTTTAAGTTGCAAGCAAAGTGATGCCACCAGCAACTAGCAAATCATTCAGTTGGTTTGTGACCTGCCTTAATGGGTAACAAGTCCCATTACCTAAGCAGGTCACTAGCCAAATATTGTTGGTTCGCTTAGATCAAGAGGAAAACATAAGGGACACGTTTTCTAGCTCTTTCCATTTTTAGGTCTCGAGGATGTCTAATGACAGAATCCTAGCCAGGATGGGGAAGATCATTGCTGCTGAGATGAGGATGGGTGATAGAAAGGCAGCAGCTGCCATTTTATCAAAGAGGTATCAACTGAGGGTTGAGCACCAAATCTCCCACCATAAATTCCCTAGAATTCACCAATATTAATAAAGAAGATTTTTCATCTGGTATATAGTTTAAGTAGTAAACTTTATCAGCTTTCAAATGTTCTATTCTTTCTCAGGGATATTATTACTGTGTGCGATGATTGGGAGACTTTTTAAGGAAAAAAGTAAGGATATGAGTGGGAACAGAGAAGAAGAGGAAACAAATTAGGGATTACTGATGACTGTGTGTCAAACTGGATAAATTGTTACCAGGAAATCTCAGAGAAGATTGGGTTGGACAGAATGAGGGAATGATTCTTTATTTTGAGACATCTCAATTATTTCGAGTGGGAATACTGACTGAGCGTTGAGCCAAGATCTAAAAATTTCATTCAACAATGGATAATAGTTGTCATGCTATTATCAATCAATTATATTAATTATCATACAACGTGGACAAATTGCACAATAACTGAACCTGTGAAAGTAATAAGTTTATAGGGGTTATTAGCCAATAATAACCAGACCCATAAATTTTTACAGCAGGATAGGTCCTGGGGTTGCTCCTTCACCTTATTAACTTTTGAGGTAGGCGTTGGGTTTGTCAAGACTCAATTTTCGACCTTCCAAGTAGGGGTTTGGGCTGCCTCATGGCTACAGGTTTCAGATTAGAATTGGCAGGAGAAGATAGCGTTATGGAGGTGGATGCTTTAACTACGCCTGCTTTGGGTTGATCAGCGGTTATGTGCTTTGAGGAAACAGGCGATTTAGCTTTTGTAACCTGGTCATTTTACCCATTGTTAGTGGGGGCGAATGTCACCTGAGAGAGAGGTTTAGTCTAAGTAGCAGGCTTTGAAACCACTTGGAGAGAATAATTGGTTGACAAAATATATTTTTGGTATCAAGATGGAGGAAGAACGCGCTTCTTTATCAGCGATGGTGAACTCTGACTTACTAGCTTGAGAACATGATGTTGGCTGTGTGGAGGAAGATCAGTTTGAGCTGCACTGCAGGTGCTGGGCTCAGAGTAGTAACCAGCATAAGGTTTATAGGGATTACAAAGCCTCCTTTGGTGGGTCTACGTTGAGTAATCCTTAATGGTCAGAACCTGTTTGATTGACCCAACACCTGTAGTAGCTTTTACATTATAAATATCTGCAATCTCCAGAAGAGCTTTTTGATATCACGGATAGTTTGGAGTTGGCGCTTTACAGAGATAAGATGTCGATCTATAGAAGTGTGAGAAGCTAAGCCAGTCAGAACGGCTGCCAGAGCATCATCAAGAGGTAACATTTTTAAAAAATACCAGGGGCTGAGCTTCACCATAAAATTGATTAACATAGATGGTGAGCGATTCTCTCCTTTTCTTACTGAGGTACAAAAAAGCCTTCTTTTTTCTCTTAAAGATTTTGCATTGAGCCAAATTCAGCGTCAGCGCATCATTAACCTCTGCCAATGTACTCAGAGTGTCCATATGAGGGACCATCACCTCTTGGGATATGTGACTCAGGCGAGGTAGGATGTGCTTGACTTTTTGTTGGTCAGTCGCGCCTTCCAAGGCAGCTTCATAAACATATATAAATGAGGCAATGATATCCTCCTCAGGGGTGACTTTATCCTTTAAGGGGGTTTTAAAGAGTTAGCCTCATGCAAAGTGGAAGGAGCGCTGTTTGAGGTTTTAAATATGGGACAGCATGCTGACTAGTTGCAGTTCAAAAGCAAGTATGCTTCTTTCCTTATCAGTGGGAGGGTTAAGAGGGGTACTCATTTGACCGACCTCCATTTTTTATAGTATTGTGGTGTACAGGTATCACTGTAGTGAGCACCGCTTGTTGGAATCCAGGGCAGGTGGTATGCTCATAGGTACTTTTGAGCCCTGGATTTTAAAAATTTTATTTGCAGGTGATATTACTATTAACTGAAGGAATATAATACATGGGATATTTATAGTATTAAATCAAAATATGAAAACTTCTAAAATTGATAAGGAGTTGAATTTTTATAATATTTTATTAGCTGCCGCAAGGGTAAAAACGAACACTTAACAATATCTCAAGGCTTAGTATTTAAATTGTATCAAAGCTTAAAGTTAGTCAGACGGGAAATTGGTATAAGCTGAGTGCATCTGAATTTGTAATATGGGCTTTTAACCAGTTGAAGCTCTCAAGACTCTCCTCACCTGGAAAGATCAGCCAATGGAAGGTTGGTAGCAGCTAGGATATATCCGTGAGGCAGTGATTTAATATTTGACCCAATCATTGGGTTGGAAAATATATTTGCCTTTGACGAAACCCCCTCTAAGGCTATAAAAGGGGGTGGTCACAGAGTATGATTTTGGATTTAACTAGAAGTGGTCCAGGGAGGAACCTCAGATAGACTTCTGTGATTTCACTGCATAGTCAGTGCAATTTGACTACCCAAACTCATGGTATTTGGCCAAGAAATGTTTAAAAAAGTATTACCTTAATTTGAGGGGTTTCATCTAAAATTAGCCATGGTCTTTTGGCCAATATTATCATAATTGTCATCTGAAACACACTTCTCATAATATTGGTCTTGTAACTGTCTGACATTGCTTTAATAGTTTCAGTTGGTTATAACTATGACTGAGTGGTTAGCGGGTTTTGGTTGATTCAATATTTTGATTGATTTTGACTGAGTGGGTTGGTTAGATTGGTTAATCAATAAGTTAAATAGGTTTGTCCAAGTGGTTGGTGGTTATCAATACTATTAAATATATAATAATGATTCAAACAATTTGGTTAAGCTATAAATATCATAGCAAAGCATTTTTATCTAGATGCTAGTATTTAATAATACAGCAAAGATCCATAACCAACGGGATGACTAAGGCCGCTGATTTACCTACATAATATCCTAAAAATAGGAAGCTTATACCAAAGTAAAGAAACGATATATTGTTTGGTATAAGCCTGGGATCTTTATAGGACAACAGGGCTTTTCACACATGTGATGTTCCATGGTGGACTGATAATTGGGACCTTAATAAGATTCAGTAAGAGGCGCAGGATAAGATGGTTACCTTTGTGTCATGGTAGTCTTCTAAAATTGATAAGGTGGCTTCTTTGTAGCCTTGGTTATATTAGCATATAGATCTCTTCTTCTTCCATCAGATGATTAAAGGGATGATGCCTTTGCTAACTTAGAGTTAGGATTGAATCATAAATAGGTAGAGGAGATTTGAGTTCAACTTTTTTTAAATCTTTCCTTTTTCATGGTGTAAGTTCTGTCAATGCCTCCCTCGAGATCCTGTCAGAGGGGTATGAAAGTTCTGTGAAATCACCCATGTACTCAGTTGGTGCATGTACCTTTACCAGCGCTGTTGATAGATAATCTACCTAACGTTTATGCAGGACTTTATATGGATCAAACCAAAACGTCACAAGATTTCTGGTTCCTTATTTGGGTTTAATAATGATAGAACATTACTAAGTCCCTTCTGGTACACCGCAAAGATGGTCGTTGAAAATTGCTTCTTACCATCTCCTTGGTCATGGTATGCACCAAAGCATTTATGTACAGAGGCTGAAGTCTAATAATCTCGTCCATTAAGGCGCACAGAGTGATTTTTGAAGTTTTGGGAGTTGTTAACGATAGCAAGTGTTGTAATTAGTTGTTAAGAGGGGCTCCCTTCTATAAAGCGACTTAAAGGAAGACAACCTTATCACCGTTGATAGCTAACCTGTTTGGCAAATTGGGCACTTGGGAGAAATTGACTTCGTCATAGTGGGTCAATGGAAGCAATCTTTCTTCAAATTGACGATAAAAGTACCATTAGCCCATTCTACAGCTTCATTAGTGGAGGGGTTGTAATATGCTGCAAAAGCCTGAAGAGTGTTAAATAGGGCCATCATTTCTTAGATCACCTCTGAGGTGAAATTGAGGCTGTTGTAAGATAGAAGCGCCCTTGACTACCATGTTGTGTGAATAGTACTGGTACAAAAATAAGGCGGTTGCTCAAACAATGGCTTTAGGTATGAATAAAGCTT
>JAKSZP010000536.1:0-62716 GCA_022478985.1 Massospora cicadina
ATCTTCATTGTAACAGTAATGAAAGAAACTGAGGCCTAAGATACTAGGACCTTATAAAATTGCTAAAAAAGTGGGTTTTGCATCTAAATCAGCTGATCTTCCACCAATATTTCAAATATAACAACAATTTACAAGAGCAAGATGACCCTGTTTGTGGTCCCCCTCTTGAGACCCCAGATCATATCTGATATATGGGCACCTAAGTGAGAAGGGTAGGAGATTGTGGCCACAAGTTGTGTGAGAAGAAGGCTTAAGTATTTATTATTTTTGAAAAATTTTGATAATATGGAAAGCATCTAAGTTTCAGCCGCAAATTTGCCCATGTTCAGGGTCTCATTGTTGATCAAGAAATATTTTCAATTGCTGGGGTCCTAAAGCAACCCCTGAATCGCCGCCATGTTACTATTTATTGCTTAAAATTTTTTTCCTTGCTGAGGCTCTGGAGGAGGGGTAGTGCCTTAAAGCCAGAGGGTGTGTACTGCCATATGACATAATTCTGGGCACAAATCTAAGAACAAGGAGAAAGTTAGCAAAGCCAAAGTTTAGAGTTGAATGCCCTCTCTGATCTTATTATACCCTGACCATTAGATTAAGGGCCATGTATGCCCAGGTTGGTACCAAGGATAGACGTGATGAGGCTGCTGACATTAAATCAAATATATTAAATCTAGTTAGCTAGGCAGTTAAAATAATGGGTCAATGTATTTGATTGTAAAACGGGGATTTGTTCTCATTACAAATGAAATATTTCCCAATTTAAAATATTCAACTCCAAACTTTTCTCTCTCATTGCAAACACTTTTGAAACATATATTGATTCAAACCTAAATAAGTTTGATAATATCATCAAGGAGATTAGTGTGCACCCAAAGTTGGGTAGCAGTTGGGCGAGCAAATTAAAGGGCACAGGAGTGTGCCCCACACTGTTCAAAGTATGTAAATGCCCTGGAGATACCGGTGGCCTCAATAAAAAATAAAAAAACTGGCAGTTGTTATTTCCTTGGAGATTTCGGCCTAAAAGATGAAATGTAACCAGTTCATCAATACTCCGCATTACCAGCCCCTGTCATCAGTGGAGCATGGGGTTTGAGTATTCCTGGATATACAACAAATGGCGCTTTGGGAAAAGTTTTGTGGAGATGTACACACCAATTTACCAAATTCAGTGTACGTCACACCGTACTCCATGCCCTGAGGTTGGTCAGATCTTATGTTTGAAACCAAACAAGTGGCAGAAAAAGCCACAAAAGTGGGAATGGCGGTGGACCTCCCAGACGGTCAATGGGTAGTTGACATGAAGCGCACTTGCTGGACTAAATCAAATCAAATTTTGTTTACATTCGACTTCCTACCTACAACAATTAAGTGCACCATACTGGAGCACCACCTAATGGATGGGCTCAACGCATATGGGGAAATACCATCCTTTGAGATGCAGCACTTTATGCTCATGCTGGACCCGTGCATGGGCAAAGAAATCTCTGTACTCACCCCATCCACAGGGGTTGTGGAAGATTTGACCCAAATCCCCCACACCACTTTTGTGTTAGTTGATTGGCAAGAATCCTGCCCATTCCATGTCACCATGGATAGTGCGCCTCCTATCTTTACCTTTTGTCACACTTTTGGCCATAAGGCCCACATTTGACCCACCAAAGAAGGCATTACACAAAACGAAATCATCCCAGATGCAATGAGCGGTGCAGAAACTCATTATGAACTGGCCATAGACACTGACACCACCTTTCCGTGGGGCGTGCAGGGGTGCTATACTCAAGTCAAACCTGTGTCCCCGTAGGAGCATAATAAGGACAAGCAGGCCTGCAGGGCGGCGGCAAAGGCGGCGGCCATAGCCGCATCTGTAATCCTGCCTGCCCAGCTCCAGGAGGACATCAAGTCATTTGCTGCAGAAGTGGCTTGCAAATCCATCCACCAATCTGATTGGGCCACCCAGCTTGAAGGCCTGATTGGAGAGTCAGATACGCCTGACCAATGTTATTAAGCCTTGATCAAAACCAATTCGCCTATCAATCTCCCTACCTATTTTTTTCTGACCTGCAATGGTGCACCACAGGAACACACCAAGCCAAAGAGTCATACCAAGGGGGAAAATAAGCTGAAGGCAAAACCCAACAACAAACCCACTATTAAAGCAACCCATACTGACATTTACTCCATAGCACATAATACCCACGCTGCCATACAGCAACGTGCTGAAAAATAGAAGGCTGAAGGGCACGGGATCTCTTCCCCTCACACCTAAGTTGTGATGGGGAGCCTTTACTATAGGGACGTTGAACATCGCTGGACTTAAGGCCTCACCATCCTGGGCTAAGAAACTGAGTTTAAAGTATAGTTTCCTGTGGACATCCTGGCCATTTAGGAAACCCACTGTTCATATGGTGCTGAGGACACATGGGCATACATGATCCTCCCTTCTATTCCTTTTGGTTGCCACAATTTGGGGTGCTTATATGAGTGACCTGTAATTTTGAATTTATTTCTTCGAATTCATACCTCAAAGGCCATGTCTTTGTTGTGTCCTTTTTCGTGGGATGACGAAGTGCACGCTGTCATAAATGTATATGCCCCAACCTGTGTACGAGCTCATTGGGAATTCTTCTCAGCCACTACCTCCCTCCAACTTCCACCTAAGCCCTTTGTAGTGGGCGATACAAACTGCTGGATCAACCCAGCCACCAACCGCCTGCCTTCAGCGCCTACCCTCCCCCCACAGGGGCACATAGAGATTCGCGTTCTAAAGGCCACAATGGGGTTGTTTGATACCTTACCTCACCTTGCACCGCTGCTCCAAAACATGTATTGTCCCCATGTGCACAACGGTCAGCTGGGGTTGATGTCCCACATTGACCTTATTCTTGCCCCATTGAAATTTTAATCTCAGGTTGTAAACTTTTTGATGACAAAACTTGATTTTTCAACCACAGGTTGGTATCAATTTCCTTCTCTTTATCACACTCAGAAGCACAGGCGCCAAAATGGTTTAAACTCTGCCCAGATGAGATCACGTCGCCCAGGGTTTCCTCATGGGTAAACACCAAAACCTCAGCTTTAGAGTTTACCACACCGTTTTGTGCAGACTCACTTTCAACCTGGTCAAATTTTCAAAGAGAACACTATCCGCCAGGCATGCCACATCTCATCACGTCACTCTTGGGCTGCCTCGTCAGTCATCTTGTGCACGCTAGAAGAAGTGGACCACCTGGAATCTAATGTCCCTGATGCAGGCTACAGCCCAGCTTGGGGTCGCAAGTGGGCAGAAGTGTCCGCTCACCTCAATGCACTGGTAAGGCAACACAAACATCATCTTTGTGTGCAGTATAAAGCAAAGAACATAACTGTGGGCAACACATGCTCCGCTTACTTTTTCCAAAAATTCTTGCACCGTGACAGAGCTTGGCCTGCACACAGGTGAGGCGGCCAGATCACTCCATCGCAGATACTCCAGCCAAAGTGGCAATCAAAGGTTAAACTTATTACTCCAAATTGTATTGTTCCTATCCAGTCAAACTGGCCAAAGTTGATGATTTTATCAAAAGCGCACATATCTGCACCATTTCCCATTATCTGTTATTGATGAATTTAATTTATCAGGATGAACTCTGGTCCGCCATTTGCGGTGCACCGTACAGGAAATGTTCAGGTCCAGTTGGGATTCGTTATAAGTTTTACAAGAGATATTTCAATTATTTCTTCTCCTTGCTGCTTGTCTCAATGAATCAGTGCTTACTTGAAACCCATCTCCTTCCTGGGGGCCAAGAGGCGCTCACTATAACGCTGTATAAGAAAGGGGATAAGCTGAACTTGGCCAACTGGAGCCCCATTTCACTACTAAAACTAACACCAAGTATTTACTAAAATCATGACCAACCACCTAGGCGAAGTTGTTCTGATCTCATTTTCCCTGAGCAATCAGGTTTAATAATCAAGCGGTCTATTTGATACAACATACATACTGTGGCCAACGTCTGCCAATCCATGGATACAGTAGCACTGGTTTTTTAGACCGGCAGAAGGCTTATGATAGAGTCTACAGGGAATACCTCAAAGCCTGCATCCACAAGTTCCACCTCCCCCATTGGTTCATTAATTGGGTGATGTTACTTATGGAATCCTCTACAATAGCTGTGCGTGGCCCTGGCTTCCTTACTAATGTAGTTCACCCTCAAAGGGGCCTACGCCAAGGGGACCCTTTAAGCCCACTCTTATATAAGTTCAGCCTTGACCCACTTTTGCGCAACATAAATGCCCGCCTTACTGGTGCCCACGTGAAAAGCCAAGCACCAGTCAAGATGTTAGCGTTTGCTAATGATTGTGTGGTTGTTATGTCTAACAATCATGATGCACGCGCGCTTGAAGATACTATTCAGGTTTACTCCAGAGTAGGTAATGCTGCACTTAACACCTTTAAAACCGAAATCATCCTCCTTGGTTGGTTCCAAGCCCGCTGGTCACCAGCGCCCCGTTTTCTACCTGCTACAGCAGCTAGCTCACAGGTTCTCTTGACTCGCTCACTCCAATCCGCCCAGCTTGTGCTCTCTTTCATGCCAAGACCCACTGCTGGTCCAGTACGCCATTTGGGGGTGTGGCTGGAGTCAGGAGGGTACGCCTCAACAGTGATGGAGCACCATATTCTGGACAATGTTAAAAAATGCGTAGCTTCCCTCAGAGCCTGCCAAACTTCCCTCACAGGCAGGGTAGTGCTAGCCAAATCTATGCTCCTATCGAAAGTTTGGTTAGGGGCCCATGCTATCGCCTTTTCCCCATCTTTCTTCACCTCAGTATATGCCCTACTGCAAGGGTGGCTTTGGTCAGGCCGCCCACCGCCAGTGCGCCTGGATGTCATGTTTGGCCCTCGCCATAGTTGTGGTATGGGCCTGCTTAACTATGAGGCACACGCCGCCAAAATATTTGGCACCTGGATCGCTGCAGTCACCAGCCCAACGCTCTCAACCCAGCACTGGTCACATCCAGCCCACTCCAACTTCTCCCACGCCCTGGGCCTCAGCAATCCTACCCACCCCCATTCTCAGTTGAAGTATCTTGCCTCACATCCCTCTGCTGCAGGCCCGCATGGGACGTCGCCCCACTTCAAATTAAATTCTCCTCTCCATGCGGAGTGCTGAGTGGAGGATTTGTAACAGTGGACACACTTCCCAGGGGGGTCGCCCTACTCCACACTTCACACAGGTAGTACAAGGCCAAGCTGTTCTGAACAATGTGATACCAATGAGGTCCCCTATCATGGCCAGGGTGGATTATCTGGACATTTTGGACATTTCCTACTCCCCAGAAACCCATAAAGCCATCTGGAAGTATGCCCATCACCTTCTTCTACAGCCACATGTTCGTTCATATGTGTGACACTGCTTGAAATGAGTATACCGTACTGTTGAGCGCTCCAATGTATTGCACTCCTCATGTGTTGTGTGTGAACATTATGGAACTTTAATTCACCGCCTGGAAGAGTGCCCTCCATCAAAAGCGATCTGGCGTGAGGTTCAACGTCTAATTTTGCCAGGATCAGACACAGACCTTCAGCCTATCTAAGGACATCTTCGCCTTATCCTTGAAATCTCCTATCCACCTTCCCTCCAAGCCTTAGTGGTTGCACTTGCTATGTGGACTATACACACAGATATCTTGGATGCCATCTCAGGCTCTACTCCCACCCTCCAGGAAGCTGTATGCTAATTCTAGTCACATCTCATGTATCACTTTTAAGCATGGTTGTTTAGGTGCCTACCATCAAATCAACATCAGCTGGTCTCATCCTAGTTTCCAGTTTAATTCATCACTTCAGATCCTTTCCTTCATACGTGCTCAATAGTGGCGCAAGCCTCTACTCATGATGCCCCCTTCCTTTCCGTGGCGTTCCCACTGGCAACAGATGATTGCATTAGCTTCTCTGGGTGCCTTTTGCTGATATTAGATTTTTTAGTTTACATATCGGTCTGTCCCCTGGTTGGCCTTCCCCAAAAAAATTTAATATTAAAAAAAATTAAAATTTAAAATACTCAACTTAAAATAAAAACTAAGTTCACGAATACCCAAGTTATAGTGCCACTGTTGATGAGATGTTTAAATTTTCAGGCTTAAAATATCTCAGTAAAGCAGCTAGATGATCATAACCCACCTCCTTAATCTTATTCATATCATTTCTGCTTGAACAACTTTTGTGTTGTTTGACTCCATCTTAATATACCATGTATTAAAAAATATATCAGATAAACCTTTTTTTTCCCTTGCCGCAGACCTCTTCATTCATTCTCAAACAATATTGGCCATTTTATCCTTACAAAATAGTATGCTGAACCTATTACACCGTTGTAAAATCTGTACTGCTTTAAATCAAAGCACCAAAAAACCTAGTATTTAGCTTAGAGTTTGCCTGTCCCCTCCTTGGGGTCCAAGAAGGTTCTATTTTTAGTCAAATTGTCTGTTTGTATATTTTTAATCTTACCCTCTTAGGCCAAAAGAGTTGGCGCCATTCCCTGTGCCTCTTCCCTCTTATGTTATTAGTATCTTCCATGGATGTTTAAGTGCATATTCCCCATCACCTCTCAAGTAACAGAAGAGATACAGAGACTATCATGAAAGCTTATGATTTGTTCTAGCTATCTTCTATGGTGTTTGGACTTTGCATGATAGGTTCAGAAATGTTTAATGTAAGGCCAGTTTTAACGATGCACTGTTTGTTTAAATTAGCAAATATCATCCGTTGTGCCATTAAAAGTTCCACTATGCTCTTCACTTTGATCAGGCGGTTTTAAAGCGTCAGCCCCTTAACAATACTTGATTGGAATAATCTATCTGCATATTAGAACTATATAATTATTGCTTGTGCTAAAGGTTGATTCAGATTTTGAATTAAAACGTTGTGATAAAGTTTGCTTTAGAATTCAAAAGTAACATATATAAAAATCACGTTAAACCCCATAATGTCACATGAAGTTGGTGCTAATCATTATTTTTAGTTATGGTTCAGTAAAACATTCTGATGCTATGACAATAAGTGATTATACTATACTGGCATAATGATTTACGCCAGATTATAGTTAGAATCTATAGAACTGCAGTTCAAGAAACCTTATTTGGTCCAGTTCAGGTAAAAGCCTTTTTTGACCATTTTTATGATATAATAATAATTTGAGCTCTGCTGCTAATGATTTCTTAGATTCATTTGAGTTAATAAAATATATATATGTATATAATTGGAATACTGGGAATTACAGTTTATCTGTATAATAATGACATTGTTAGTCAAATAAAGTGTTTTTTAAAAGTTATTGGCTATATTGGGTAATTTTTCCTCAATAGTAGTCATTAGAATTGATATTAACACTATTTAATGTGTGATTGTCTTGCTCCATGTTCATCTGCATGTCCTGTATCTGCTTAACATAGGAGGCGTTATTTTTTTCAAATATTTCCAGGCTCAGTTGCCTAAGCTCTTAAATGAGTAACTACTTGTGCTTTATTATATAATATTGATATACAGCGGTTGAATCATTGACCATTAAAAGTTGCAAGATATAGAATCATCTTTCTGTTGCACAGCTTGGGCAGGTAACTTAAGCACAGGAGAATTAGACTGTTCCTCATCTATTACACTTTTCTTTTACCAAATATAGAAATTATTCATTATGAGGTACATCACACAGACATTGCCCTCTTTAGTTATGCAAAACTTTGAAACATGACCTTCTGTGCCGCACTTATACCGGGTAATTTGAGCCTTTGTGTCAGCAGGTTTGGTTTTATTAAAAATTGGTAATGGATCCTGTAGTACCAATGCTCTAATATAGTTAAATTTTCCCAATTAATTACGTTGTCCATAATTTTATTTGGTAGATTATTTTAGGGTCTTAAATGTTGTCTTACATATTCATAAGAATTTGACCATCTGTGTTGTTTTTTTATCCAAACGCAAGGATAAAATTATAGTTTATTGCAAGTATCTATAGGGACTGATTTCCAGTTTAATGCAAATTGTGCATTAAAATAATTTAGCAATCCTGACAGTGAGTATCTGTGCTGTTGAAATCGGCGCTAGAGCGTCATATTCCAACTGCTGATTTAGTTACACTAACAATATAAAGTACCATTTGAATACTTAAATTTATCAAAAAATTTATAAAAGAAACAAGGTTTTCAGAAGCAGAGTTTTTCAATTAAACAAGAGAGCACCCTATAAAACAAAAACTACTAGAGGCTCATGGGATTGATCAAGTAATTGTCAAGATAGCTTATGCTGTTTCTTCTAAAAAAATTCTTCTTCACTTGGCAAACCTCCTCATATATACTTCCTCTACCAGTTTTCTCATTAATGTTTCCCATAGTTACTAAGTAGCACTCCACTTTGGTAGACTAAAATCCGCGCTATATATTTTTGGGTTGGGAGTTAAATAATTAAGGCTCAAGACATTTTCATAGAAAAGATTAATCTGCAGAACATTTTTATACTGGTGGATCAGTCTTATAAATATAGTATCCTTTACCAATGGTTTTACACTGGCATGGGGCAACTTAGAATAGTTAAGCTGAGAAAAAATAGGAGGCAATATAGTAATTAAAGCCATGACATCATCGGAAGTTAAAGTTAGAAAGCAAGGAATGTGCGAGTGGGGATTTAGGGATTTCATTTAATGTATATTAATACATTAGGACACTACTTTAAAAAGCTAAGGCCACGCGGTGTATTAAGTACTATACCAATTGGATCCGCTATCTAATTATTAGTTATAGTATGAATTTAAATATATAAAAAATATGTTGCCATATAGTTGTAAACCAATTACAACATGAGTCTTTTGATATAACATATTAGAAAATGCTATTACGGTTTTATCTCTTATATTAAATATTGATGATTTCTTGTTTCCAGTATGCAATGTTCTCTAGACTTCCAAATTAACTCATAAATGGCATCTTCTTCCTAGTTGTAAGTCCATATGTTTGATGATAATCTGGGTAGGGCAAGGTTTTGACTCTTTATATCCATACAATATATTACAATAATAGCTTTTATGTCTCCACATACTAGCATGGTCTCACTAAAAAGTGTGAAAAATACTGGAATATATTTTTGAAAGTCCAGGAGTTTTGAAAATTTTTAGAATTCTACAATTTTAAGGGTTTGTTATTGTTATTTTCCATCCCATTAAAACATTTGGTGATGCAAAAAGTCGATCTAAAAAGGTTGACTAATATCTCAGACACATTTTGCATGATAACATGGGTAATTTGATATTGCAGCATTAACAGATGAGAAGCTGTCTACAAACAGTTCAGTTCCATTTTCACCTTCTTCTTAGCACTGGAATGCATTTCCCTCCAATTTAGATATATGGTCTGTTATATTCTCCTAATATTGACTATTACTCATCTTCCATTCCTTCAATTATTAATCTCTACTGCTCATTTTTTAATTCTTTAGTTTTTATATAATTTTCTCAATATTTTTCTTTAAATCGTTTACTAATGATGTGACTTGATCTTATGATACTTGATTATCAAACCTGTTTTACCTAAAGTGTCTTTTACTGAATCAACACTTTCTGACCATTTTTCTATCTTTTTAATAGATACTGAATCTAATTTCTATCGCTCAAGTTTTGTTGATTTAGCCAAAATCCCTCTAATATCCAATTTACTATTTGTTTAGGTCACTTAATTGGAGTTACAATTTTATAAGACTATCTTTTACTTCGCTGTGATTCCTAAGGAGTATGTATCACTTCATTTTTTGTGTGGGAGTCCATGGGGTGGCAGCCACTTTCATATAAGGTAAATCAGCAATATACTATTCAGTTTTTAATGATGCAAATCCATGTCATGTCTCCATTTTGGTGTGTAGCCAGTTTATTCAATTACTCTCTATAATGTTACTTATTTTAGGTTTATTTTGGCAACTTATTCCCAGATTTGATGGTTAGCTTATATCACATCTTATGAAGTTGACTCTAGACAACATCAATTCTAATAAAAGCTGACATCCAGATGAGCGACCAAATTCTAAAAAGATGCTATTTCAAAAAAATACAAGACCATATTGGAAGTTGTTGCCTGCTGTATGGCTTGAACTAATCACATATTTTTGGGTTGTTGGCATTACATAGTTAACAATATAATCTTTAAATTGTCATGCATTATGTAAGAAGCCCCGTTAAGAGGAAGTTGGAAATTTAGATAATTATTAAACTGCTTTCCTCTTTCATACTCATGTTTAGGTATAAAATAGAGATTTAGGCTCTGTTAATAGTGTCAGTGGGAAGCAACTGGAACCCTTGCTCTATTTTATGAACAGGTGTTCATTTTCCCTGGATTCTATCTGTCATCTTCTCATAAATTGTAACAGCAGTTTCCTTGAATTCATTGTACTCCAGGGTCACTTTATCTGGTTCATTTTACTCCCCCACATTGAATTAAATAGTATACCACTTTCTGGATAAATTTACGTTCATTTTACTTACTAATTACTCATATGAACTCATCTCATATCTTATTATCATGGAGCGTTCTGGACATATTAATACTATGCTGACCCTCAGGATGAGTTACCATCCAAAGCAACATCCAGAATATTTCTGGTATAGCCACCAATATTGTGGGATGCAAGAAAGATTTGGAAACCGCGTGCACTAGCCAGGGATTCTCAAAATTAGAAATAATAGCCACTAAATATCCAATGGACTTTTAATCTCACAGATAAATCTACTTTTTTAAGATTTTTTTAAAATTAAAAAGGTTAAGGGAAAAATGGAGCTACAGCGGAACCTATCAGGGTTTGATGCCTTATAAACTCACTAAACTTTGGATTAGGAACAAATGTATTTGTTGTCAAAAATAATATCACAATCTGGTTATGGAAGTTTGACATCTTAAAATCTTCAAAGCCAGATTAGTCTCATCCTGACCAGCTGACTTAGGCTTGAATTTTGCCACCAAATTTTTCTTCCTAGAATGATTCCGCTTATTGGGTTGGCAACACTTCATCCAGTGAATGACTGGGTGAACCCATGGCCAAGCCACATATGGCTAGTCCCATTGAGTAGGGAAGGGGTTTATTGCGCCCAACCCTGTTAGGGATGGGCTCATGATTGAAAGAGATGGTGGAGAACGGTTGGAGATTTCAAAACTAGAAACTGACTTGATTAATTTACCTTTGCCAGATATTGCATTAATTTGTGAGCAGAACTTGGACCAGCAGAGACTACCTCTTGTGTGGGAGAATTGCTACCAACCCTCTTCTGTCAGTGGCTCATAGGTACTGTCATCTTTTAACACACACCCCGAATTTTCTGAACTGAATTATGGGTGGTTGACATAGTGGAGAGAGGCGCGATTTTCAGGTGTACGCTTTCACCCAACTCTTATCTATCACATGGGCTAAGTCTACCAAGATGATGAGAAAGAAGGCCGCCAACTTCTTCCCTTCTTGGTTCATAATGTAAATTCTCCTTATTTAGCCACAAAGGTTGTTTACCAAGGCTTACATTACAATTCCTTATTAAAATGGGGAGCACCCTCACCAGCAACCTAGGTGAGTGCAACATTATTGCGCTCCTAGGTAACATTATTGACAAGGTGGCAGCAACCTTCTGCGGGGGTAGGGAGCATCCAGATGGGCACTTTGGATGGCCTTCACCAATTTGCGGCAATTATTCAATTAGGTGCATAAATTCAGTTTTTTTCATAGGAAGACATCCCTTCCAACCCACCAAGTATTGCACCAAGTGATTTAATTTGTGTGACATTAGAATGATGTGCACCTCCACTTCTTCTAAGCCCTTATCACAATTGTTCTGGTTCAGCCGTTGCTTTTTTTAAAAGTGATAACTGAAAATGGAATAGTGGGTGCTGCTTCCAATGCACAGGAGGAACCAACTAGAAGGCCTTGTTGCTTACATCCTCCTTCACCTTGTTAGGGACTGGAACGCTTGCTTGCGAACTTCTGCGAGAAACCTTCAAATGCAGGTGTCACTTATGTATCAATAGCGACTAATATTAATTCATGGGTGAGAAATTTTTTTCAATCCACAAACTACTTTTAATTGCTTCTCATCTTCATCTGGTGCTCCTGAACCAGAAATTGGTTACTACATTTCAGCTGCGTCTGCTCCTTAGTGGCAGGTAGTTTAAGCAAAGAAAAGGACTAATAGGGAATGTGAGGTTAAACCACTGGGTAGCTTTATAGTTGGAAACCCCATTGACAAATGAGTGATATTGCTATACACAAACCGCACCATGGTAAGATAATTGGACCAGTTTTCTGTACAGCAGAGGCATAGCTGCAAAGGTACTGCTTTAGGATCTGGTTTACCCTCTACATCTGCCCTTTGGACTGCAGATGATATTCCATGAACCAGAACAGCTGGATTTTCAAGATAGCCAAAAATGAAAGTCCAAAACTGTGCTGTAAACTGAGGCTCCTAGTCACTTACCACCTCCTGGGGTATGCCAAACATCAAGAAAACATGACAGAAAAAAAGCTGGTCCATTTACAGAAGTAATGGTGGACATACAAGGAATGAAGAGGGAGAATATCATAAAGTTGTCCACAACCACCATAATTGCATTGAACCCATTGAAACGGGTGCTCTCAACAATGTAGTTGATGGATAATAAGGTCCGCGGACCCTGTTCTTGCTGCAGGGGATGCAGGAGACCATTCCTGCCTGATCAATGTGACTTAATGCGTGCACATATCACGCGATTGGTGATCTAAGCTGGAAAATCCTTTTTTTGATGCCTGGCCAGTTGTACGTCTTTTTTTAGTACTAGATGTGGCCAGTTGTACGTCTTCATTATTAAATCAGGTCTTTTTGTGCCCTTAATGACTCACCGCTAGAGGATCATGGTGAGCAGAGATTACTTCATCCAGGAGCTGTGGAGGCACCCAAATTTATCCATGGAACAAAAGACATCTACCCATTACTTACTAACGAGTAAATTGTGGCTCTGTGCACCCAACTGGTCTAACAGCTCCAGAACCTCCAAGCAGGAGTTCTGACCCACCAGTATCTGAGATACCAATGACACATCCGGCACCCAGTCAGCCCTAAAAATTGCAGGAGAAGCAATTGGGGATTCTGGGTGTGAGTAATCACTATTGTTAACTCCTGCATTTACTCCTCCATAATACTCAGGGAAGGGTTAAAGCTCATCAGATTGGGGAGAATGTTTAACGCTTTTATTAAAAATTCATACCCAAAGTTGAAGTTGCACAGGTTATGGAATGTCTGAGCCTAACTGTGTGCCAATTTTTGTAGTTTTAAAAGTATATTAAAACCTGGTGGTCCAACCAGACAACCATTTCATGGAACGCCCCTTGAAGAAAATATTACCAGTGGATGAGAAATCAAGACACAGCGGCAAGTTCTTTGTTGTAAATGGCCCATGACTGCTCCATTGATATCGCATATTTTACAATTTGCAACATCAGGGCTCTTCTAGTTTTCCAAGCAACACAGTATGAGGACTGCTGGACCTTGCTTTCACGCCTTCATAGGCGTACCAACCCCTACAAGTCCACATCCAACCTACCAACCCAAAAGACCAACAATTTCGCCTTAGCGCCATTGGCCCCTTTTGGGAGTGCACCGATGGTCCTCAGCCCCCTTCTTGGGTGGCCAGACCCCTTTCTTCTTCTCCCTCATGACTAATCGCCAGCCCTTCTTGGGTGTGCACTGGCAAGTCTGTCCTCCATCTTGTGTAGCCTGGATCCCTAGATAAACCACTCTTATAACTGACAGCTATCATCCCATTGTCATTTGTGGCCTGTTGGCCAGGTTCCTATTGGGGTTTTTTGTATTGCTGAGGTATGGGAGTTGGCAGCGCCAGCCATTCCAGGTGTGTCACCCCAAACCTACCTCAGTAAACTCCATTATCATCTTCACTAACTAAGCTGATTTCGCCACCTTGACTAAATAGAGATGGGTGTATGAGAGATCTTATTAACAAGGATTGAAAAGTATTTATACTTAAGCGTTATTCTGGCAATCCACTGCCTGCCTATTAGGTCCCATCAGCATTCATTGCCAGAACTAAACTCAATCATTGGTCTTCCGCTGGCACTCATTCCCTTTTAATTGGTCCTTATCAAACACTAAATAATAGTTCAACACATCTTCAGCATCAATCGCCGACCATTCATATATAATTAGATATAATAACATTATTGAATATCATCAGCATTAAGTTGCTGGTAATACAGAGCTCTAGGTGGTGGAATTACCATCTCTCACTCTCATATTATAACCTTTGGCACTTAAGCTGCTAATTTTAATTGCAATTGGAATAAATCACCAACTGATACCAAATATATATATGATTGGGTTATCCTTGGCATCAGTTGCCAGAGCTCCAAACACTTTGATGTCAGATTGTCATTCCGCCTTTTATCCATATAGAATATATATGTGTTGATATCCTCAGCTCCTACACTAATATCAAGTTACTATCAATTAGTTAATATTTAATTGGTCGAATATCCTTGGCTCTAGTCTCTGGTAATTGGAATAACAAAAATATGATATTATTTAATCCCTTGATAAATCCATACTCCATAAAATTAAAAAAATAGCTTGATCCAACCTAATGGGGAGCAAAACAGCACAATATATTAAAGTAACATTTAAACTAGATGATTGATCAGCCCACCGGCCCCTACAAATCTTGAGCTAAGTTTAGTAATTAGGAGAGGAATCCATATGGTTAATTTTATGACAATGGACAAATACTTCTGAGAGAAGTAGACAATGGGATGTTCCACCTCTCATGCTCCTGCAGAAGGACTTCTCCCACAGCTGCCGCTGAGGCATCACATGCTACAATAAAAGGCTATGAGTAATTTACATGTTTGAGGTCTGGCAGCGCCAAAAAACTTCTTTGATTGTTCTTAATGAACATTGGCATTCCTCCATACATTTTAATGGAACGTTATTCTCCGTCAGGAGATAAAGAGGCGCTAACTGAGAAGGAGCGCGCAAGAATTTCTTCAGGATATATTGGTACCAAAAAAATATACAGGTGCTTTTGCGTGGTGTGCGTGGGCCAGTAAAGGATTGCTACAAGTTTGCTGGGCAGGATAGCGTATCCATCCTTCAAGGCAGAATACCCAAAAAGTAACCACTTCCTTGAAGAAATTGAACTTGAAAACTTGTCATAAAATCACCCTTCTTCAGTGACCGCAAACACCGCCTCCAGGTAACTCACATGCTGTACAGGGGTGAGGGAATGCACCAAAGTATTGTTGATGTATGCCACCATGCACATGAAGAAAGATCACTAGAGCAGCGTCAAAAATCTGCTGGAAGGTAGCGGGCAAATTTTGAGGCCAGCGGGAATTATGCAGAATAGAAAAATACCCCTCCTGGTACAAATGGCCGTCAACCACCCCTGGCCTTCTAGTATTGGATCTTTTTGAAGGCGTTCACCAGGTCAAACTTGGAGGACATCTGGGATTTGGTGATCGCCTGAATGAAGATTTTCCCCAGGGTGCAGATAGAGATTGTGCACGGTGATACTAATCACATAACAAAATCCATTGTAAGTCTGGAAAAGCACCCTCTGTGCCTCAATTGCAAGGCATTCCCATTTTGCGCTGAAAAGGGGGCCAAGAGGCGGCCATCCCCCTGCATCACCCAGGGCAATTTAGCCCATGTGGTGGATAAAAGGTGGTTGATGGCGTATACCCTCAAGATTTCCCCTTTCCTCATATCTGACCATGCAAGGACTACTCCAGCGGATTAAGGATATGTGCATGTTTGGGACTGCGGTGAGAGGATGCTAGCCAAAGGGTAATGGAGAGCACTTATCTCCAGTGACAATATCAGAGTCTGCTGAAGAGGCGAAATTTCTAAACTGGTTGGGGGTCTAACTCAAGCGATAGGATCAGGTTTAATAAAGAGGCGAAAATTTTTGGATAAATCGAGGGGTCTGACTACAGTTAGATCAAGGGTGATAAATCCCTTCAATACCAATGGGACTGGGCGCTCAAAGCCTGGCCATGAGCGCTAGAAGTCACCCACTAAATGAAGCATCACTGAGCCAAAAAAGTTGCGGTGGGAAGAACACTTTAGTAATGAAATTTGAGCGAGAGTCAGATGGCCAGCGGAAGGTCAATTCATAATCAAGTCAGTTGTGAGATCTTGTTCTGCTGAAAATTGGTTGGGATCATGATACCTTCATTTATGTGTTCCCACTTATTCCCCAAGCCCCTAAGACTTAAAGCACCATCCCTCCACTGGTACAGTTGTTAGTCAATTATAAAAACTTTGTTTGTAACAAATGAAATTACTTTAGTTGAAATTTTCAGATATATGATTTCTTTTCTGTGTTTGTCACTGTCACTACCCAGAACTATGTTCCCAGGGTTGCGCAATGACTGGGCCTTAGTGGCGATTAGTACAATGCTGCCTCCCCCTCTTATCAAATGGGGTTACTGAGAAAGTGGCTTATTGGAGGCATACCCACTTGTGGATGACCTCTAGCGTTGAGACGTCCCATTGTTATTGGAGATTATCTCTCCCCGATGGGAAGGTTTCTTGACCTCGCCACTTGTTCCCCACCTAGTGGTTCATCAGCGCATCTTGGACCCTCCTTGGTTTCTAAAGAGTTGTCAGCATTGAAATCTGCTGTCACCACAGCGGTCAACAGTCTGGTTGTTAGTTGGGATGTTGGCTATGGTGGTTGCTAGTCGCCGCTCCCTATTTGCTTCTCTTCCCACCCACTATCAAGTCATTTAACGGCAATGCCCCTGGCATACTGGGTTGTTTTTTGGGTGCTCACGCACCCTGAGTGATAGTTCAAGTATAACCTTATTTTCCATTTTTTAACATAAACAAATTGACCCTTAATATTTGCCATTTCTGCCCTTCTGTTGTAGCTAGCGATGCAATGGCCTCATTTTACCATATGTTATTGCAGTTGGTGCTCAGTCTTGTTCTGTTCATATGGTCAGTTTGCACTTTTGTTGGGTGCTCCCATAAGGTGGTGGGGAAGCTCTTAACTTTATAAAACATCACGAAGTTTTTAGCCCCTGTCATATCTTACCCTTGGGGTGGTCTCATCTGTCCTGTCCATGTAGATTGCCAATAAAGTGATAGATGCCCTCACCAAGCTTCAGATGTGCTTTTCGGTTAACAAAATAGAATCAGCTACTCTGGAGGGTGCACAACGAAGTGTGTCTATGTTAGAAGCCATAGAGAGGGACGCTCACCAATGGGTGCACGGATTACGCTTCTAGGCTAACCATTCTGGGGTTTTGACCCCGCTGATCATGCTGGTTGTATTGGTGGTACAGGAACCGGTAGCACAATCAGTTCTCTTTCTTCAGTTCTTTTACCTGATCACTAAGGAGTCTGATTTGATTTTATTATTAGAAGCTTCTGTAAACAGGCCCCTGGACTCAGGTTCCCATTGGATGTCATCGCAGCAGTATTTTGTGCTGCTTTGTACTCCATGTCCGCCAATCATGTTACCTGAGCCACACTTGTGAGTTCAGTAGACCAAATGTTCATTATGGCAGCTTCCATCAGGGCTATGCTCCATAAGGCGTCTGTGGGGTGTGGGGTTCAGGTAAACAATTCCATACTGGCGAAGTTTTGAGAGGAGGGTCAACTCCTTAGTCATAATATCCATTGTTGTTCTCCCAGAATCCCGGTATGAGCCAAGCCCCTGAGGTATTGATTTTGATGCCTGAAGATGTTGCGGTGTCCCATTGCTGTTTGGTGCATCTGGATTCGCTCTGGCACCCGTGGAGGAGGCAGTCCTGAAATGAGCCAGGTGTCCTTCAATCCTTTCATCCATTGTTGTGGAATCCCAGAGCAATGAACTTGAGAAGGCTCTCCTGGGAGAGGGTGTTGATTCCCCAATTAAATCAGCTTCCTCAACTGACTCTAAGATTATCACCACCCAGCTTGCGGAATCACATATAGTCTCCAATAATCAAAATTTTGCTTATTTTTGTTACCGCTTTATTTTCAGTTAGCTGCCAACATGATGTCAGTTGAGGCCCTGGTAAATACAAGAGTGCGTGGAATTTTATGAGATTGAAGCGAGAACAGGATCTTGACTTAGACTTGAAAGTGGGGGCGTTGGTGCTAGGTGCATCATCCGCTCCAATGATTTCATACAAAGCACAGTGGCCTGTGCCTTTCTCAGTCCACCAGTTCATTTTCTAAAATCAGTTCCCTGCAGTGCCAGATATCCTCTTCCCAGTTATTCTGGGGGTAGAGTGGTGGCGGTGGCAGCAGGTGAGCATTCAGTTAGACTCAGATATGTTGTCCTTTTTAAGCACCCAGTTGTGGGGGTAGTTTCCCCTTATTGATACGCTTACAAAGGAATGGGGTGGAGCTCCATCACTTAACTCGTCTTACTGGAGGACCTTTCACCAAATTTCCCCCTGGCTTTAGTGGAATAAAGATATTTTGATTTAAGAAAATCTTATTACCTTCCGATGAACTCTAAATATGATTTAGCTTTCCGTTTGGTAATGGCTGTGATCAACATCAATTGTCCGTTGTACCCTACATGCGCAGGTGGACAAGGCATTTGAAGTATGGATGGACTGTATGCTCAAGAAAGGGTGGGTGTTTAAGAAGACGTCCTCAATTGCATCACCAATTCTTTTGGCTCAGAATGCTGACGCCACGTTCTGTCCCTGAAATAACTATGATCATTTATTTAACTGAGGTAAGCCGACCAGGGGACGGACATTACCAAATATATGTAAAACTAAGGAAATAACTGACAAATATAAAATTGGTCACCCCAGGGTACTCAAGTTACCCCTGTTGCCAGCGGGACTTCCAGGTATGGGGGGGTTGGTGCACTACTCCAAGGGGGTTTCCCCTGATATGGAGCAGGTGTGAAGGAAGGGGTCTGTGTGGAGGAACCAGAGTGGGAACCATGATTCTATGAGAGCTTTTTGCCTTGGTCCCATATATCCATAGAGCCAGGCTTGTAAGTGTACCAGTAAGTGTACGTGGAACCTGTTGATAACCCCATGGATGGTTGGGACCGTGCCCCTGAACGCATCTAAGGCAATGGTGTGGATTGTCCACATTGTAATGGGTATCATTAGGGATCAGAGGGTAGATGGGATTGGTGATTCAATCTGGAGCGCGAGGAGGCTCTTTGATATATAAAATTCCTGCTCTTTTTGGATCTTAAGCAGGGGCGCGACTTCCTGCCATATGTATTTAGTTGTGGGGCATGTTTCTAGGCGGTGATGTAGGGAGCCCTCCCCTCCACATACTGCGCAGGTTGCATGGAGGGAATTGAAGCGGTCTACCATCCTATAGGTCCTTCTCAGAAAGCGCCAGGCGTTTGCTCTTATCCTTGGCTGTAGGAGTGAGTGGTGAGTCATTTTCCACATTGCCTTCTGTATTGTTAGATCATAGGTAATGTCCACCATATTTAGATATTCTATTCTAGCTATGCTTGGGGTTGTTGCGAGCATATCTCTCTGGGGGTGGTTTTCTGGGTTTCTTAATTTGAATTGGGGGCTGGGTAGTCCCCTTCCCTGTATAGTACCCGTGTTCTCTATGGTCCATCCCATACGGCGGATAGTTTGGAGCATATGTTTGAAATGAGGGGAGGTTCCATGCGGACCCGCTGCAGTAGGGTGCTTGGCAAGGTATGAAAGTATTCTGAGTGGACTATGTGGGTTAGTTAATTTGAGCGCCTGTGCAAAGTTAGTCCTTGCTGCTCTGGACCAATGTTGTTGCAGGAGGTCTGGATCAAGGCTTTCCTTTATCCAGGTACCTAGGATGTGATTGGCATGGCTCTCAAAATCTATTAGTCATATGCCTCCGCTTGAGCGTGGGCCAAATATTGTTTCCATCCATATAGGAGGGTGAGAGCCAGGCCACAGCCAGCCCTGGATAAGCGCGCTTATTGAGGTTATAAAGGTAGGTGAGAAGGCGATCGCGTGGGCCTGGTACCACAGTATTGGGAGGATGAGCGAGTTAGCAACTGTAACTCGTCCTGTTAGTCCTGGGGTTCTTTCCTTGAGGGAGGCGACGCGTTTGGATACCCTTTGTAACAGGTTACTTTCCATTGTCTCATTAGCAATCCCCCTAATTCTAGCCAGATTCCAAAGTGTCGGACAGGAGTGGTAGTGGGAGGTGTTGCAAAGGGTAAAATGATTGGGTTTTTTCTTCATGTGTTGGTATGAGGTTTTGATGTTGTGGCCCAATTAATTTGTGTATTTGCCTAAGAGGATGATTTCTGTCATCCTTTTGTTGAACAATGCATTGCTCACCTTGGAGTATTCCTCTAGAGTACGTTCTAGCTGTCAGGCATCTTCATTGTTTGCTATACTTGCTATGCAGTCATCCGCAAAGGCCAGTATCTTGACTGTTGGTTGTCCTTGTGCGGTTATCCCCATGAGACGTGAGTCAGTTACTCGGAGGAGTGGGTCAAAGCTAAAATTGTATAGCAGTGGGCTGAGGGGATCCCCTTGTTTGAGCCCTCAGTGTGGTTTAATCTTGTTTGTTAGGAATCCAGGGCCGCATAAAGCCATGGTTGCAGATTCTGTTAGGAGCATCGCCCATTTTATGAATCTTGGTGGGAGTTTGAAGGCATGTAGACATTCTTTTTTTATGGCCAGCTAACTCGGTCATACGCCTTTTTCTGATCCAAGAAGACCAGGGCACCAGTTGCTTTGGATTGGAATATGTTTACAACAGGGTGAAAGTTGTTCCAGATTGAACGCCCTGATATAAACCCAAACTGGTTGGGTGATAGGACGTTAGATGCAATTGCGCCTAATCTAGCTGCTAAAATTTTTGTTAGAATTTTTGTGTCAGTGTTGGAGAGTGCAATTGGGCGCCAGTTGGCCAGGTCCAACTTGTCACCCTTTTTATACAAGGTTATAAAGTAGGATTCATGGCCTCCTGGTAATAGGCGTGCTTCCAACAAGCTCTGGTTCATAGACGCCAATAGGAGGGGGGCGATTTTTTGAAAATATTTTTTGTAAAATTCGTAGGGTATCCCATCAGGCCCTGGGCATTTCCTATGTGGTGCACCGCGAATTGTCTCCCAAAGCTCCTCTCATGTAATAAGGGATAGTATATTGTAATTCGGTGGTGTACTTTGTATCTCATCAGTTTGTATAAATTCTTTAATTCTTTGTGAATCTGTTGGCGTTTCACAGTATAATTTGGTGTGATAGCGGTGTACTTCCACCTTGACCTCCTCAGGGTCAGTTGCCACGGTGCCATTGGTCTTTCAGACCTGTGTGCATGTGAGCTGGTTTCTGCGGGAGTGGAATTGGCGGAAAAAGTATGTTGAACAGGTTTTGCCTTCCTTTATGAATTTATCTTTGTTTGATACTTTGATTCTGTGTTGGTGTTCGAAGATGAGATTGTTAAGTTAGGCAGAAATTTCTGCCCATTTGCGTCCCCAGTTGGGGCTATAGCCAGATCTCAGAGTATTTATTTCCAAGTGGTCTAGTTCCGCCAAGGTACGCTTGATTGTGGCTGTGTCTGCGGTGTAGTTATGTGATGCAATATGTCAGGTTTTGTTGATTAAATCCTTTTTGAAAATTTCCCATGTTCCAATGGGATCTAAAGTGAATGGGGCTGTAAATTCTGGGTTTGTAGCCTTGTTTTCAACCCAGTCAGATACCTCGGGCAATTTTATATTTTTTGGGTGAAGCTTTCTCCAAGGCGACACCTGTATGTGGGATTGGGTTGGCGCTAACTGCACCATAACTAATCGGTGGTTAGAAAAATTGATCTTTTTTGTTATAAATTTTGAGATTCTTGAGTGGTGGGATTGCGGGATGAGGATGTGGTCAATGTGACTCATCGATATGAGCGCTCCTTACATATGTTGGGCCATGTAATGTGGGGAAGGAGTGGTGAATGGGGGGAAGAGTATCCTGTAGGCCAAGAGATGCCTTCATTGTGCAAAATTCAATGTGTCCATGTGGGTATCCCCTGGGATTAGGCCATCAATCCGTATCAGGGTTATCCCAGCAGTTGAAATCACCTAACATAATGGTATCTGGTGGGAGGGTGAGAGTAGGAATGTTTTCAAAAAATTGTTTTCTCTCAGTTGCAGTGCACGGTGCATATATACATTCTATCAAAATTATTTACTCTTGGCATGTGATTGTTGCTACCAGGACTCAACCATGCTAGTGTGATGACGAATTTAGAATTTTAAATTTTTTGTTGTTTTGGACGATCACCCCACAGTGAGACGTCCATACTGATTGTGATGGTGCGACACTGGCTGACCAGGATTCTTCTTCCCCTTGTAGACAGTGGGTTTCTTGGATGGCCAAGATGTCTACAAGAGGTTTTCACAGGAATTCCAGCTTTTTGGCTTGGGACATATGAGCCGTGGCTCCTGCGATGTTTAGCGTCCCTATTGACACTGAGGTGCCCGTGGCGCCTCAGGAGAAGTTGGGAGGGCCCTCTGGCCCTATCCCACCACGGCTCATTTTGGCCATGCTCCGCGTCTGTACTCCAACTCTTTCACTTCCATTGTTGGTTCCCTTGATCTGACCCAATGATTCAATGGAATTGCGGTTTTTTGCATTTGCGTCAATTTTTCCTGAACAGGTCTCATGTTTATTTGATGCGGATTGTTGATTGGATTTTATATTTTAGAGGTTTGGCTTTGGTGAATTGTGCACTGCATTTTCACCTAAATTGCGGTTGCATTGTTTCTCAATATGTGCATGACTGATGTCGCTTTGTGACTCAGTCAGGTTACTGTGAAAATTTTCGACCTGGGCATATTGTTCTGATTGGTTGGTTTGGTGAATATCCAAAATATCCTCCCAAATTTGTCCGGGGTTAATGGTGGACTCCGCGTGTGCTGTCACTTCAGCCGCTTCTCTCTTGCAGGCTTTTTGGGCCACTTTACGTTGTTTTCTTGTAACTGGGTCCACAATGGAGTATAATCCATCTTCACCCCAGAGGAATTGGTGGTGACCATCAGTCATTTTGGCGAAGTTTTCAATATCTTCGTCCATTGCTTCCTCACAATAGTCCTTTTCCATTAAGCCCTCCTTCACAGGGCATGCGTATTCTTTGTGGCCCAGTGAGCCACAGTGGTTGCAAATGGGCGGTGCGCGTTCTGGTGCAACTCAGAATGCATCTGACTGGCCCCCATCTTCAAAGTGAAATTCTGCTGTGCAGGAAATTCTGGATAAGTCCTCTTCCACTTCTGGGAAGGGATTGATTAAGGCAATAGCTTTGCCTGTGCACAGGTTGGGCATCAGGCGAAATTGCTGTAATTCAAGTTGCTGAATTTCTCCATAGGCCACAAGACCTTTGTGGAGCTCCTCCTTTATTACCTTACAAGGAAGGTTGGTGGGGAGCGAGTCAAAAGAGATGAACAAAGTTTTCACTTTGTTCCATCTGGTGCATGCGGTGCACACAATTTTTTGCCCTTGGGGAGGGCAATTTCCACACAGACTTTTGCTGCAGCATCAGCTTCATCGGCTGTTTTGAAACCAATATTGATCCAACCATGGCCCATGTTGTTGGTGGCTACATACACCATGTGAGGGAAAAGTGAGGGCTGTGCCTCACATGTTTTCTCCCACAGGGTCAGTGACTCATCCCCAAGGAAGAGTCTGATCCCATGTTTCACCTTTGATAAGGGTTGGTTGAACTGAATGTACATATATTGCGCGTGCTTTATAGTGAATACCATAAACCCAGATGATGTCTGAGTTTGCAATCTCTTTGCGGATTGGGTTCCTGGTCCACCTCCAGGGCGTTTCTTGCCCTTAGTTGCACCGTTAAGTGCACCACTCGCCGTGACGCTCGCCCATGTTGTATTTTTATTGATAAAGTAGCCCATCTTTCCTGTGTGTTTTATTATCCAAATTTGCTGTTTGAATTGAATCATAGTAACTAAAGTGATTGTTATAAGAAAGAAAAATAACTATGATCATTTAGGTAAAACTACTTTTCACAATCCATACTCTCTCTCCCAAGAGCATATGATCAGTCAGGCAATCGCAAAGTCCCAAGTTTTTCTAAAGCTTAACCTCATAAAATGTTCAATCAGATTTGGGTGGCAGAAGGCCAGGTATGGCTTACCGCGATTCAGACCAGAAGGGTTATATTCAGTTCCATATAATGACCTTCAGCCTGAAAAACGCCCCAGCCACATTCCAGTATATGATTTAAAATGTGCTAGGTGATCCCAGGTTCATGTACATGGTGGCATGTATTGACAATATACTAGTTTATTCCCCCATCCCCTAAGAATCATGAGAAGAAGCTGGAGGCGGTGCTGGCCACGTTGCATAAGGCGGAACTTTACCTAAAATCATCCAAGTGTGAGTTCTTATAGGAAGAGTTACTTTCTTAGGTACTTTAGTCATAAAGAGTATATGCCATTCCCTCCAGCATTCTTGAGGCAATCCTTGAGTGGATACTCCTACAACCCAGAAGCAATTGTGGAGCTTCTTAGCACCATCATCATTCTAAAACTTTTCCCCGCCCTCTCGCAGCTGGCTGCACTTCTGCATCCCCTGACCTGGAAGAAAATGCCGTCCACTGGATGGAGGAGTGCCAACAGGCGTTCAATGCGATAAGATAGGTGTTTTTGGCGCCTACCTTTAAGTCTGGGGGAGCGCTTGCTCCAATCGGTTCGAATGGCATTCCTGCTCCCATAAAAAAGAACCCAAGAAAGCTAGCTCCCCTTTAATCTCCCAGGGTAACTCGTCCATGTATTGAATGAGCAATAGGTAACAGCTTACCCTTTGAGGATCCTGCCACCTATCCGGAACTAATTTTGGATTAATTGATATGACAAATTAAGGAGATTCTTGCCAGACTATTGAAGAATTGGCATTCTCTTAGGATAAAGGGCTTTTTTCAAGTTAAGGGCAATGAGCCTTTGGCATCAAGTCCTGAGAGCACCAAACCCTCAGCAAAAAAATCTTGATGGACACATACTTTTAGGCAAACAAAGTAGTTAGTGTCAAATATTTTGGAAAACTTGCCAATGGCATCGGTCCATTGGGAAATGTTGCCAAAAGTTTAAACCCCTCCCTGGAAACACCAAAATCTTCGTCCAATATTTCTCTATTGGTCAAACAGATTCTGGAGTGACTGGGTGAGGGTGGGTTTGGCGCTCCAGACCTGTTCCTGACCTCTTGGGACCTCACCTATATATATGGGGTATCCTTTGGAGGTTCCCGCTCCCATCAGGTGAGATACCATCACTCCAGTCATCAGAAATGGAGGAATTCCACAATTTGGGCATCCATGGATGAACAAACAGTGACAACCCATCGCCAATAATTTGAAGTCAGTTCAAAATAATTCGTTTTTCTCCCCCTGCTTGAAATCCGCTGGGTTAGGTCAAATCTTGAGGGCCCCAATGCCACTTTTTCCAAAGCTATTCCCCAAATCAATCATCTATTTAAGCAGTCATAACATTCTGAGAAAATTGACACTCAATTCTCTTATTTTAACTTCTATAAAAATCTTCCCGCGCCTTAAATTTATTTAATTTGGTTAAATTTTTTTGCCAAACTCCCATGACATTTACAATATGGCCCCACCTCCTATGTATCAACTGGGATGTCTGGTTACAATTTTTTCTGATTTCCACCCCAGTCACTTTAACCTATCATGACATGACCTTAAGGGAAGTTCCCCAAATTTTAAAACTCTCGCCAATCAGGCCCATTGGTCTTGGGCTGCAACAGCCTGGTTTCTTGCCAATTTATCCCTTATATTTGCAGCCCATTGGCACTCCATTGTTACTCATATCCTAAAAACTTAAATGACAATCGTGAAGCAAAGCCTATGGCATTCTGGCTTGCCTTTTGGGTGCTTCTGCATACCCAACTGGCAGGCTGGCTAAACTTTATCTGCCGTTTTCCTAACACTATCATTCTCAAACATGACCCCACCAAGACGTTTTTTATGTGTGACGCCTCAACTATTCTGTGGGGCAGTACTGTTGCATATATATGATGCGTTGGAACACCCAGTTGCCTATTTGTCCTGTAAGTTACTTCATCAGAGCAGCCATCAGCCATTTACAACAGGATGATGGCCGCCGTGGCATTCTCTCTTACTCACTGGCGGTACCTGCTGTAGGGCATGCAGCATGAGGTGACTGTGCAGATAGATCACAGGCTCTTATGCATTTTTTGAACCTCAGAAGTTAGCGCATTGTTAGGCTCAGACATATTGTAACCTCTGTAGTCTAAATTCTAGTATGAGTTCATTGAAAGGGGTGTTGAATGTTCTTCCCAACTTTTTGAGTCACAACCCTACATTGAGTCCAGTGGAGGCAGACGAGGTATACTTAACCACAGTAATTCCCCCAGCCCAGATCCTGGATATAGCATCTCCCATAATTCTTGGTAGAAGATTAGTCCCTAGATGTGATTTTGGTTTTAAGGTTTTAACGGGACAGATGTTTTTCTCAGAGAGGTTGGAGTTGTTAACTCAGATTGCACTCTCAATGCATAAGTATTCTCACTATTCCTTAGTAAATTGGACTATTCAGTTTTAGTCATGACTTAGGTGCCGCTCCCTCTCTGTGATGAAGTTATTTGAGATCGCCACGACCCCCCTGCGGTGGTGCATCTGAGGGATAAAGAAACACCTGGATTCGGCCAAGTGGACGTATAAATGGCTAGAAATCTATGGATATATCGGCATGGATCACAATCTATGTGACATGCACATGGGCTATGTTGAGTTGACATTGTAAAATAGTCTCCTTCACCACTGCAGCAGGCGGAGGGCCTATTGACTCTAATGTCCATCGATTTCATCATTGAGCTGCCTAGCTCCAATGGGTTTGCCACCATTATGTTGGTCATGGGCCATTTTACTAAATTCGCACTTTTCTTCCCATGTTCCTCTGCAATCACCTCAGAAGAGATGGCGCAGCTCTTCGTGAAGCATGTGTTTTCAATATTCAGGTTGCCACAGGAGGTCATAAGTGACTGGGAGTAACAGTTTATAGTTTGATTTTAGAATGAACTCCTGGCGATATTGAAGATTCAGCCATGTCACTCAACTGCATACCATCCTCTGTTGGACGGTCAAATGGGTTGTGTGAATCAGTTTATTGAGAAGTACCTATGTTGTTATGATGCAGCCGTGCAAGAAACTTGGGCGGATGACCTTCCCCCTGGTGCAACTAACGTATAAAAATGTTGCTCATGCATTTACTGTTTTCTCACCGTATAAAGCCATGATGGGGTACAATCCCTCATTTTCAGTGGGGCCATGTCTTCAACCAAAGGGCAGATGCAGCGTATCATGCGCAGCACATTCAGACCACCCAGTCTTTGGTTTGGGAGCATTTGACTAAAGCTATCAGTGACTACAAAGCAGTTCCTGGAGTGAAAACGCTTATCAGCTCAAGAAATCACAGGGGGTTCCCATGTCATCCTGGATGTCCATCACCAGCAGATGCAGGTGCCCTCTTGAAAAATTTTTAAGCAAACACACTGGTCCCCATGTGGTGGAGAAAGATCTGAGTAAATATAGCCTTCCGTTTGACACTCCCAGCCTACTGGAAGCAGCACCCCGTTTTCCAAATGTCCTAGTTGTCCCCATTTAAAGGAAATTCCTGTGAAACTGGAGGTTATCATGGTGAAAGGCTTAGAGGAGTCTGGGGTTGGTGCAATCTTGGCTTCCCAGAGAGTTCGCCATTTGATCCTATATCTTGTGTCCTGATAGGGGTCCCGGCGTATGAGAACATTTAGGCCAGCACCTAGGATTGAACCAATTGTGGCGAGTTATTGGAAGCCTTTCATGTTGAGCACCCCAATGCTCCCTGTGCCCCCTTAATTTAGCCAAGCTTCCATCAATTATGTTCCCAAAGGTCCATAAAAACGTCACGTTCACCCAAGTTCCCAGTGGCGGCACTCCCCCTGTTCAAGGAGGAAAGGATAATGTAATTCTGGGGGAGCACCCCCTGCGCCTTGATTCCAAGGCATAACATTCTCACTAAAAAGGGGCCAATAAGGTAGCCATCCCCTCATCACCCAGGCGATTTAGCCCATGTGGTGGATGAGAGGTGGGTACAGCGTACCCCCTCAAGGTTTTCCCCTATATCCCTATCCTACCATGCAAGAACTACTATAGCAGATTAGGGGGGCGCATGGAGATGGCAGCGGTGAGAGGATGCTGGCTGAAGGGCAGTGGCGAGCACTAACCCCAGTGACAATCATAGGGTTCATTGAAGAGTATAAAAATCTAAATTGATTGGAAGGTCCAACTCCAGAGACAATTTCAGTTTCCAAATAGGCGAAATTTCCGAATAAATTGAGGGGTCTGACTTCAGTGAAATTGAGGGTGATAAATCCCTTCTTTTCCCAAAGGGACTGTGCCCCGTGGTTTGGCCATGGGCGCTACCAGTTGCCTACATAATGAAATGTCACTGAGCCAAGTGAAATCGCATTGGGAGTAGCAATCTAGTGGCGAAATTTGAGCAATAGTCAGATGGCCAGCGGAAGGTCAGTTTGGCGTTAAGTTAATTATGAGATCTTACTTTGCCTAAAAAATTGGTTTAAATAGATACATTGTTTGTGTGGTCTCACTTAAACCCAAAGCCCCTAAGACTTGTAGCAGCCATCCCTCCAATGGTACTGTTTCCAGTCAACTCTAAGATTTTTGTTTGCAATAAACAAAAGCCCTTTTAGTTACGATTTTCAGTTATAGTTTTTACTTGTGTTTGTTGCTGCCGCTACCCAGAACTTCGTTCCCAGGGTTGTGCAATGAGTGGCCTTAGAGGTAATTATTATGACGCTTCTATCCCCTCTTATCAAATGGGTTTACCAAGAAAGTGGTATGTTGGGTTATCCCCACTCGTGGACGCCCTTTGGCGTTGAGACGTCACAATGTTATTGGAGATCTTCTCTACTCTCTGGGTGAGTTTTTGTGATCTCGCCACTCATTCCCCGCATAGTGGTTCCTCAGCGCATCCTAGACCATCCTTGGTTCCTGAAGATTTGTCACAGTAAAAATCCGCTGCTGCACCAGCGCCTACAGTTTGGTTGTTAGTTGGAACTTTGGCTATGGTGGTTGCTTTTCTCCACTCCCTATTTGCTTTGCTCCCCACCCACTATTTATTTGTTTGGAAGTCAATGCCTCTATCATTCTGAGTTGCTTTCTAAGTGCTCATGCACCCCGACTTACAGGCCATATCTCAACCTAATTTGCTGTTTCTGTGACATAATCGACTGACTCTTAGTGTCTGCCGTTTCTGCCCTTCTTTCTAAAGTTGGCAATGCAATAATCTCAGTTTACCATATGAACTTGCAGTTATTGCTCAGTCATGTGCTGTTCATGTGGTCAGTTTGAGTGTTTTTTAGTGCTCTCATGAGGTGGTGGTGAAGCTCCTAACTGTATACTTCATCCTGAAGGCTTCAGCCTCAGTCACATCCCTCTCTCAGGGGGTGAGCTTGTTCGTCCCATCCATGAAGATTTCCAATCAGGTCCTAGATGCCCTTGCGAAGCTACAGGTGCGTTTATAGTTAAAACAATGGAATCAGCTACTCTGACAGATGCGCAACAAAGTGTGGTTTTGTTGAATGCTGTTATAAGTTCAGCGGTATAGCTAAGATATGCCGATGGTTTTGCACAGGGTTAAACCCACTGAGCAATAGGACCAATGATATGATGATTGTCATCCTTGAAACAACCTATAAACTTTTTATAAATATGGAGCATTTGCCCCAAGGAAACTCTTTAATTTAATTTAGTATATATATACAGCGGATCCTCGCTGTTCCACTCACTCTAAACTACTACAGCCTCTCTTCCAATCTAATTGTCTTGCTGATATCTCAGCAGCTTCAGTCGATACCAGACACTGCTTAGTAATTTATCCCGCCACATCTCATTGGTTCTAGCAGAGGTTACTTATGTATTAAATTCTTTGTCGCCTTAATTTGAGGCGTTCCACTCACTATCTAATTTATGTCAACATCTCATTATTTGTCATTCGTTGACATTTCATTATCTCCTTATTTAGAAGTGATCCAACTTACTTTTCAACCCAATGTTGACTCATTCTAAGGCGATCAAATACTCGTAACTCATAATCAGACTTTGTACTTCTACCCAATCCACCATACGACTTAAGGCTTATTGTGAAGTCATATCAAAATCGCAACATTACTTGCTTTATTGGACAATAAGGCTCCTATTGCTTATACGCCCAGAGGAACTTTGCATCCACGTAGTCTATGATCTGTCCACTCGCAGGGTCCTTGATAGTATAAGCTTCAAACCATGTCTTCTCAATAACATTAAACGGCTTAATATAGATACTTGCCAACTTATGCTTCCACCTGAAACTGTGTTGATCATGGAATAGAACCATGTCCCCATCTTTGAACTGGGCTAACCAGCCCCGCTGTACTGATTGGCATCCTGAATCTTGATCTTCTTGGCTAAGCTGAAGGAGTATGCTTCAGTTTGCAATTTGATTAGCGTATCAGCAAGTGCCTTCAGATAATGTTGTGGGCCCATTCTGCTGGTATCCTCCACACAGGCATACAGCAGTGCAGGAAGAGCAGGGTGTCATTAATACAGCAATTGAAAGGGACTCTTCCACGTGGAAGAATGATAGCTGATGTTATATGCAAAGATGGCGGTGGACAGGAGGGAACTCCAGTCTAAAGTCGATCTGCTACCAGTTTATGGAGTATATTCACTAAAGTCCCGTTCACTCGCTCAACCATCCCATTAGACTCAGGGTGTTATGGGGTCACTAGAGCCCTGAGGATAGCCATAAGCTCATTTAGCTTCAGATGGATGTGGAAAAATGATTTTAGTTTCATTATTGGTAAGGAGGAACTGAGGGCAGCCATGTTGTTAGATAATACATTCCATTATGAACTTGGCCACAATGACCGCCCCCAAATCCTGTATCACCCGCGCTTCAACCCACCTGGTCAAGTGGTTGATTGCCACCATAATGTACTTGGACTGGTTAGCTCCCATTAGCAGAGAGCCAATGACATTAATAGAAACCATGTGCCAAGCAAAGTTTGGTTTCACCAACTGGTATGAGATCTTCTGGTGGAACGGCTTTTCCACTTGGCACTAGTGGCAGCAGGATATCGTTTCCAGCACGTCAAAGTCCATACTTTCCCAATATGAGCGAGGGCACAACAATTTTAATATCTTGAGCATGATACCATGTCCGGCTACCTTATGTGCGCTCATGATAATGTTGGGCCATGCTAAGGGTCGCAGGAAGTTCACTGTAAAATTGCCAATCCACTTGTACAACTCACCATTCCGCTGAAAGGTATTGCTCGCATTTCATTCAACGCCTTTATGATCTGCGGTGGCTCATCATCATACTTTCCGCTGAGCATCTTGTCATACATTATTTCTCTCAAATCCGCCATAACTGCAATTGTTGGTAGTCTCAACAAGCAATTGGTATTCTGGTGTTTTACACCAGGTTGGTGGAGGATCTCAAAGTCATAAGCCTTCAGTTTGAGGGCCCATCGGGCTAGGCGCCCTTCAAATTCCTTGAGATTCTACAACCAGCGTATCAAAGCATGATCAGTCAAGACCTTGAACTTCACTCCATGCAGATATACCCTAAATTTCTTATATGCATATATCACTGCTAAGCACTCCTGCTTGGTCACAGTATAGTTACTTATGGCAGTTCATGCTCCAACTGCAGTATGCAACGGGGTGCTTCTCCCCCTCATTTTATTTTTGGGATAGGACAGCCCCAATGGTTGAAAGGGAGGCATCCATCGGTACAATAAACTCTTTATCAACTTGGGATAACACAGCACTGGCGCACTGCTCAGTGCCATCTGAAGTGTATTGAAGTAATATTGACGGCATTCTGTCCATTCAAACGCGACATCCTTCTTTAATAGCTCAAACAGCGGACCTTTAATACAACGGAAGTTAGGGATAAAGTGACGGTAGTAGCTGACCATCCTTAAAATCAATTTTATATCATGCTTACTAGTTAACTTAGTCATCCTTCAGATAGCTTCCACTGGGGCGGTTGGGGCTTCAGCCCGGTTGCATCTACCACAAATCCAAGGTACTCTAGTTGGTCCTTAAAAAGTGGCATTTACAGGACTTGA
Source organism: Massospora cicadina (assembly GCA_022478985.1). Lineage (NCBI taxonomy): Eukaryota > Fungi > Entomophthoromycota > Entomophthoromycetes > Entomophthorales > Entomophthoraceae > Massospora > Massospora cicadina. The sequence goes on from JAKSZP010000536.1 coordinate 32,114, forward strand.
CCTTAATGTTGGCCTCTTTAAGTCGGTGGAAGACCTCCTCCAGGTGGGTAAGATGCTCAGCAAACATTCGGGAAAAGAAATTGATATTGTTGAGGTACACAAGGACTCATGACAGCTTCAGGTCGCCTAGAATAGTGTCCATGGCCTGCTGAAATGTAGCCAGTGCATTACATATCCCTTGGGGCATATTTGTTGGTTGGGAAAGCCCTTTGGACGTGATAATGGTGAACTTCTCCTGTTCCATTGTGGGCAACTCAAGCTTTCAGTAACCAGATAATAAATCATTGCTGAGAAGTAATGAGCTCCCCCTAATCTATCCAAAGAATCACCAATCCGCGGAAAGGGGTATGAGTCCTTTTTGGTAATGCTGTTGAGCTTCCAGTAGTCTATTACTACATGGTTGTTGCCATCCTTTTTTTTACAATCAAAACTGGCAAAGCCCATGGACTCTTGGACAGTTTGAGCATCCCTTGCTCCAGCAGCCTTTCAATTCTTCTTTGTAACTACTTCTTTGGCTGCCCTTTGATCAGCGGATTGGCCAGGACCTGATGGGAGGATGATCCCCAGTGTCCAATTGATGGACCACCCCCGTGTGCACCCTTTATCATGATTGTTGACAGAAAAGATATCCTTAAATTTTGGGTTAAAGTTATTGCTTGATCTTTCTGATTTTCAATAACCACATTAAATTTTCACGCGGTACAACTGCAATACGCTGAGCTGCGGTTTGATGGCAGACCAAAGTCATCTAGAAACCCAAACTCATGAAATCAGAGGACCTCCTCCACTGGGATCAAGTGTAGTATGCCACCATTTGGTGCTTGCTGATTTGCATTGGTTTGTTCTGTAGGTTTGCTAACAAAACCTTGATCTCCCCATGTTCTGGGAGTATAACGTCTGGGTCACGTGAGGCTCCAGCCACAATTGCTGAGAAGGCTCAATGACTTCTCTGTAAAATCTTGCTGGCACTTCTACCTCCAATTCAGTATGCACTATGACTTGGTGTCTGGAAAGAATTGATATAGGCTCATCAACTCTATGCGGTAGCCCTTGATATTCATATATCTTCTGGGGAGTGGCTTGGGTCTTACTCTTCAGTTGATGGTAACAAACTGGAATCACACTGTCAATGTAAGCCAGGTTGATATAACCCATGTGCACCGGATGCTTTGGAACTCCACTAGAGGTGAAGCAAATTGGGATCCGCTACCTTAGAATAGCAAACGTCTCCTCTGTCATGTCAACGATGGCACCAAAATTTCACAAAATGGTGGTTCCACTTAGCAAATCATAATTATTGTTTTGCAACACTATCACCAGGGCTACCACAACAATTGACCCAAACCGCAGAGGTAACACGCTAAATGCTCCCTCAGAGACCGTGCTATCCACTCCTGCGGTCCCATATACCATCTGGTGTTTTACATCCAGCTTTAATGTCAACTTTGCCAACAGCTTCATGGAAACTATGTTGACTGGGGAACATGTATCAATTATCGCATGGACTCATGTATGGCTACAACGATGTCACAGTACATACATTTTGAGTAGTATGAGTCTGCATTGTTTAACGCATGGACATTCAAAGACCATCCATTACCAAGAAACTTGCAATCACTTAACCAACTTTAGGGTATTCTTTGATGATAGTGTTGACCAGGATGGAAACGCTTACTCCTTGAAAGGATGGTGCATCTGAAGATGGATCCAACTTGTCAGGGGAAACTTGGTCAAACATCTGACAAGTGTATGCTTAGGCTGCATCAGAGACCCTTTCGCAGCCGCAGCTTGGGCTTGCCCTCACGTCAAGGTATTCATTCCTCCAACCGGCTGCTGATACAAAAATGTGTCGTCATATGAGGGACTTCCACTGAATAGAATACTACAGATTCAGGTGGGACATCTAGGGTTAGGATAGCGGAAGTAGAGAGTCCCATCTCTACTACACTCTGTCTTTTCCCTGATAATACTGTTTCTGCTGTACATGATGGACCTGACAATAGGGGCAACCTCTTGCCAAGTTGCCAGAGCAGCCACATTTAAACAATTAACCCTGTAGGGTCTGCATTCTTGCTTATAAGATGGGCCTCGCCAATTATTTGCTAGTGGGCAATTGGTGTAAATTATATGCAGGTAAGTAGTTGTGCAGTTGGCGATAAGCAGTTCTGGGGCAAAAGTTGAACTGCTGAGAGTAACTCGGTGGAATATGAACCAAACGGCTAAGGTTCTCCAAATAAGAAGGTTTAATGATGGAGATGGTATGCTTCCACTCTTTATTAGGTGGAGGGAAGGTTACAGATAGTTGGCGCAAAATTTGAATGAGTTTAAGCAAGGGTACGTCGTCCTATAAATATGGAGCCATGGCATTGAAAAGATCACGGTATGGTTTCACTGCAGAGGTCATCACTATGCATTCATCAGATTTGGTTAAAGTCCCTGCCCTAATTTAACACATGGGCTTCTACTGTAATTTGATAAGCAAACGCGTTGAGGACTTATTACGCTAAAACCTGATGGTTAAGAAATTTGGCTTTCCGCTGTGCCATCTTTGCGGTTCCTCCAAACAACCACAGCACAGTTTCCTTCACTTCTTGATAGATAATGGAACTGTTTGGAAGATAGCAAGTAACTTGGTCGGCGCTTCCAACGTCAAAGTTGGATATTATTAATTTTGCTTTATGCCAATCTGAAGCTCCTTCTACTGAAAACTCAAATCACTTAAAGAATTTATGAATGTTACCATCAAGATCAAACAGAGGTAGCTTATTATTACAAACCTCCTGCAGAAGCTCCTTCCGCCATTTGAGTGCAGCGTCCAAAGCAAGATTGAATATCGCATATTCAACTGGTGCAGAGGGGCGTGAAGATCCTTTGTTAAAGCAAGCCTGATGCAACATGGCCGGCGGCTGAAAAATTTTAATGTTTTGTGATTGTTCAATGGGCCCCCTGTAGTGAGCACCACTGTTATAACTTTGGCGGTATAGCTAAGATACACCGAGGGGTTTTCACAGGGTTAAGCTCACTGAGCAATAGGAACAACAATATGACAATCTTTGTCCTCAAACAATTTTATAGATATACTAATAAATATGGAGTAATTGCCCTGAAGACACACTTTTATTTAATTTCTATTTATATATAGCAGGTCCTCGCTGTTCCGCTCACTCTAAACTACTAACAATCTCCTTCTTCTAATCTACTCGTCTTGCTGATATTTCAGCAACTTCGGTTGATACCAGCCATTTTGCTTAGTGATTCGTTCCAACACATCTCATTAGTTCTGGAAGAGGTTACTTGTGTATTATATTCATGATTGCCTTATTTGAGGTGATTCACTCACTATCCATCATATGCTGACATCTCATTATATTTCATTTGTCAATTTTTTCTTATTGCCTGATTTGGAGGCGATCCAACTTACTTCTCAACCCAATATCGCCTCATCCTAAGGCGCTCAATTATCGTAACTTATAATTAGACTTGGCAGATTCTTAACATCCCGCCGTACAACTTAGGGCTTATTGTCCAGTAATATCAGAATTGTGAAAGATGCCATAGAGAAGGATGCTAGCTAATGAGTGCATGGTTTCCTCTTCTTGGCCAACCAGATTGGGGTTTTGACCCCACTGATTTCGCTGGTTGCATTAGTGGTGCAGGCACTGGTGGCTCAATCAGCTCTCTTGCTTTGGTTCTTTTCCCTTGGAACTGAGGTGTTTGATTTGCGTCTTTTGTAGAAGCCTTCTGTGAAAAGACCCCTGGACTCAGGCTTCCATAGGACGTCATTGCAGAAGTATTTTGTGCTGCTTTGGACCCCTTGTCTGCCACTCATGCCAACTGGGTCACGCAGGTGAGGTCTTTGGACCAAATGTGCATGATGGCAGTTTCTATTGGTGCTACACTCTGTCAGGAGGAGAGTGGAGTGGGAGTTCAGCTAAACAATTCCTTACTAGCAGAGTTTTGAAAGGAGGTCAAAATCTGTCAGCGTGTCCATTGTCATTTGTCAAAAGTCCTGGTATGAGCCAATCCCATGAGGTATTAATTTTGATGCCTGAAGATGTTGCGGTGTCCCATTGCTGTTTGATGCATCTGGATTCGCTCTGGCACCCGTGGAGGAGGCAGTCCTTGTAACAGTTGGGTTAAATTGATTGTTACATTTTGACTCGAAATTCAGATTTCTGAATATTGAGTTGAAACGCCCTTTTGGGGTTTTGAGGTGCATGCAGGCTCAGCGCTGGGTTGTGCCCCTCCCAAGCTATTTTTATGCTCCTTGGGGCATGAAAAAAAGTGTGGAGGGGCTCCCTGGATGGGTGACCTTAAAAGGTCAAGTCCACGCGATTTTGAACTCAGTTCAGAATTTTTTTATTTCCCACCCTCACGTGGGTCTCTCTAGTGGCTTCAGGGCTGCTCTTGCCTTGTCTTACCTGGAATCCCGTGGCAACACTAATTTTGTATCCTTAACAAAAAAAGTTGAGATTTGGAGGTGAACTGATCTTCCAAATGCTCTAGTTTTTCCTGTGTCATTTGTGGTGCCCTATGTCATCAGGATAAATTCGTCAGCATGTTTATTTTCGTTAATAAATAAAACAAGGTTAATTTTGGGGCCAAAACCCTCACTTATCTGTGTCATCTTTTTGAGTTTCCAAATTGCCCTACATCTGAGGTTAAATTAGTGAGTACTAGAAGTCAAAACTCTTACATCGAGGTAACTCATATCAGGAAATCTGTCAGCATCAACTTTGAATCCGCCAATCCAAAGGCAAGATGGCGGTCAAAAACTGGGACGTTTTCGATAGTTACATTATTCTGAACTCTGTGTGCTTTTAGCACGCCACCATGTCCCCAGTTTGGTCTGACCTCAGTGGTTGCTTCAGGTCCCAGTTGTCGAGTAACCAGCACTGGGGATACTGGTGACTGATGGCCAACCCTGGATCTTAGTGACCGTTAGTTTGAAATCCTGTGGGGCTTCCCTCTCACCAGGGCTCTGGTTGGCACTGAGGGGCCTGCCCAGCAGGGCCCCTCACTCCACGGTCAGCCCACCATGTGTGGGATAATTGCCCAGCCCCGCATTGGGCATGTTTCCCCTCTCCAGGTGGACTGGGTTTTGCAGTCCAGCTCCAGCTCCATATTTATTGCTGAAGCCCTCATAATGGTAACTTCCAGCCATGGGCCACCCTCTTGTGGGGGGCTCCTTCTTAGCGGGGGTGAGGTGATGGTCAGGTTGAACCAATCATTACATTTAAACTCAAAATTCAGATTTCTGAATATTGAGTTAAAATGCCTTTTTGGGGTTTTGAGGTGCATGCGGGCTTGGCGCTGGGCTGTGCCCCTCCCAAGCTATTATTCATGCTCCTTGGGGCATAAAGAAAAGTGCGGCGGGGCTCCCCAGAAGGGCGACCTTAAAAGGTTGGGCCCACATGGTTCTGAACTCTTTTCAGAATTCTTTCTTGTTTCCCACCCTTGCGTGGGTCTCTCTAGTGGCCTTAGGGCCGCTCTTGCCTTGTCTTACCTGGAATCCTGCGGTAACACTAATTTTGTACCCTTAACAAAAAAAAGTTGAGCTTTGTTGATGAACTGATCTGCCAAATGCTCTGGTTTTTTCCTGTGTCATTCGCAGTGCCCTATGTCATTGGGATAAATTTGTCAGCATGTTTATTTTTGCTAATAAATAAAACAAGGTTAATTTTGGGGTCGAAACCCTCACTTACCTATGTCATCTTTTTTCATTTATAAATTGCCCTACATCCGAGGTTAAATTAGTGAGTATGAGAAGTCAAAACTCTTACTTTGAGGGAACTCATATTGGGAAATCTGTCGGCATCAACTTTGAATCCACCAATCTGAAGGCAAGATGGTGGTCAAAAACTGGAATGTTTTTGACCATTACAGTCCTACAATGGACCAGGTGCCCTTCAATCCTTTTATCCCTCTGTTGCCTAGAATCCCAGTGCTATATTTTTGAGAAGGCGCTCCTGGAGGAGAGTGCTAATTCCCCAATTGAATCAGCTTCCTCAACTGACTCGATGATTATCACCACCCAGTGGCGGAATCACATATGGTCTCCAATAACCAAGATTTTGCTTGTTTTTTTGCTACCGCTGTAAATTCAGTTAGCTGCCAACATGATGTCAGTTGAGGCCCTGGTAAATACAGGAGTGCGTGGAATTATATGATCTTGAAGTGGGCACAGGATCTTGACTTGGACTTGAAAGCAGGGGCGTTGGTCTTAGGTGCATCATCCACTCCAATGAGTTCATACAAAGCACAGTGGCCTGTGCCTTTCTCAGTTCGCCAGTTCAATTTCTGCGATCAGTTCACTGCAGTGCCAGATCTCCTCTTCCCAGTTATTCTGGGTTTAGGGTGGTGGTGGTGGCAGTAGGTGAGCATTCAGTTAGACTCAAATATGTTGTCCTTTGCAATAACCAAGTTGTCAGGGTATTTCCCCTTGTTAATACACTTACAAAGGAATGGGGTGGAGTTCCATCACATCACTCCTCTTTCTGGAGGGCCTTTCACCAAATTTCCCCCTGGCGTTAGTGGAATAAAGATAATTCTGATTTGAGAAAAGTTAAAAACTTTCAATGCACTCTGAATATGATTTGGCTTTCCATTTGGTAATGACTGAGATCAACATCAACTGTCCTTTGTACCCCTACATGGCGCAGGAGGGCATGGAATTGGAATTATGGATGGACCGTATGCTCAAGAATGATTGGGTGTTCTAAAAGACTTCCTCAATTGCATCACCTATTGTTTTTGCTCAGAAGGTCAATGGCACATTGCAGCCCTGCGTTGATTATTGGCATTTAAAAATTTACCATTCACAATCCCTACTCTCTCCCCCTCAAGCAGATTATCAGCCAGTCAAAGACAAAATCTCAGCTGTCTTCAAAAAAACCTTTATATGCATTTAACCAGATCTGGAAGGCAAAAGGCCAGAAATGGCTTATGGCGATTTGCACCAGAAGTGTTAAAATTTGTAGCTAATTTGGAGAAGATTGTCCATATTGAGGGTGTTTTACAGCGCCCAGTTGATGGTACAGAATGGTAGAGGCTCAGATGCTCAGTGCCTTTTGAGAGGCTTTCCCTAAGAATTAATTAAGGGATAATATGATCAAAACACATACCAAAGGCCCCTAAAACAAGACAGAAGGCTGCAGTGGGGCAACCGCGGGTTTTTCTGGGACAACCCCATAGGGATTAAAGAGGCTGGGAGGGGGACATCCCTTCAAAAAATCGCGGCTGTTTATTAGTATTTAAATAGGTCAGATCATTTTATAAAAAGTCACAACACAAAATGTGACCAGAATGATGCGGATTGTGCCCTATATGTGGTAAATTATATTGAAAAGAGGTGGATATTGTCCTCCATAATGTGCAAAACAGATTGGTACTCAATATCATAGGGGGTAGTCGGTCACTACCTTGAGGAGAGTGGGAAATGATAGCAGACCTACAGATTGGGATGTCTGCTTAGTGATTTCCAAATTAATTCGTGTATGGCAGAATGCATTACAAGAGTTTTAGTGAAATCAGAGAGGTGGCGTGGAAAAGGTTTTTTGAAGTAAGGTACAACAGAAATTTGCTGTTTATTAAGTAATATAAGAGGGAGAAAAGCTAAAGAATTAACCGCACTTAGCCTAAGGAGAATGGTTGCTATATAGTGGAGGGAGAAAGCGGGCAGGGAATTTTGTGGTGATTAACCTTTTCTGGACGCCCTAAACATCATCATAGGCTTTTTGTAATATAATTTGGGGAAGGTGATAAAGGTCTTGGATGATGTCATAGAAGCTTTGGCTGCCTGTCCGGTGGATTGAGGAGGAATTGAGTGAGATACTACCAAACTTGAAACAGTTTAGCCAGTCATGTGATTTATTATCACCAGTTCCGCCAAGACCTGTCCTATCATTTTGAAAATTGTACTAATTTCTATATAGAATTCTGTGATCTGTAGTATAATCCACAATCCTGACTATCTAAATAAACCTGATCTGGCTTTTTAGGCAAAATAAGGCTTATAAAGGAATTTGGTAGGGGTGATCAATTTCTTGGACATTTTCAGTGACAAGGTCACACCTGTGGTGAGCCTGAGGGTCCTGCTTGTGGGTTCTAAACTGAACCATCTCTCTGTACACCCCTTTAAACAAATTTACAAGATCAGAGGAGGAAATGGGGGCAGAGAGGGAGGTTCCTGAGGAGCATGACAGTAACCTACCACTCATCACTACATGAGCTAGGTCACTTATCCTAGAGAGAAGCTCCACTCTGGACTTGGCCCCTTCCTACTGCTGAAAAGTAATTGCACTCTATCCATCTGGAGGGGCAAGTCATCAGGACTTACAAATATTATATATGTCAAAAGAGTGTCTGTAACTCTCTCATTCCCAGCGATGTGATGTAGGACGCAAACCCACACTGCTAGGGAACTAGCTGTTAAGAGAATGAGAAACAAGGCACCTCAAAAGGTGCTTGTGCAAAAGGTACCCAAGGCAAGGGTGTAGAGCATGGAATATAGTACCAGGTAAGCGAGAAACAGCATCGCTTGAGTGGACCCCAGAGGGGAGTCCATAATCAAGTGTAACTCGGTGCCAGTAGGCTTGGGTGCCTCAATCAGGAGAGGACCTGAGTGGCCCAAGGGAGCACCTAGAATTTAGTAAATTGTGATAGGAGGAAGTGGCCCACATATTTGGAAACCTCCTTGAAGAGGTCCGCCACCAAGTTAGCCCAAGGAACCATAAGTAAAACATAGAATAACAGATAAATTTATTTTTAAGAAAGTTGACCAACAAGGAATGTTGGTTGCAAAAATGTATTTAAAGTGGGTCAGGGGAATTAGGGTTCTGCAGAAGTGTGCCCAAGCCTTGACGTTTCAATAAACAAACACTTTCATCTGTTTTTGTAAAATACACCAAAAGTGCTTTCACTCAAGTGATCGATTGAAGCTGTATTTTACTTGAGCTTGAGATATCATAACTTGAATGATTCAAACTCTCATTCTCCAATTAACAGAACTGAACCGTCTTTGTTCATTATGTAGATCATTCGCCCCAGTGCCTGGGCTGAGATAAGGGGCTGGGCGTTTTTCACCCCATTAGTACCAACATGAGCATGCTTTGCTTGCACCCAGCGTTGGTCTAAGGTGTGTTTCAGGTCAGGAAGAGCCTGAAGTTTCACCTTCTGGGCCTCCTGTCGCCCAGCCTTATCTTTGGCATTAATTCCCACTATTAAGTAGTCCAACCATGACATTACCCTCTCCTCCTTCTTGGGCTCCACCCCCCCTCCAGGGGCGTTTGTTAAGGAGAAGTTCTTATGTGCTGGTGGCAACTTCATAGCAGCAATGACTTAGGCTTTGATCCTGTGGCCTCAGGGAAACGATTATGGAATGATTTGATCAGACCTTGGGCATGTACACAATCCTGTGCTTGCACAACTGTTCTCAGCTGCATCAAACCCCTTCCAGGATACCAGGTACTCAAGAAATCGCTTAACCCAGCAGGAGGCTACTATTTCCTCCACTTCCCATTCTGGCGCCCCATCCACGAGACAAGCCTCAGGAGTTGCAGGTGGGGGGCCCTTGAACAATGTCAATTTGCTCTCATAAAAGATAAAGAAGATCTAAACGCGGAGGGAAGATCCAACTGGTATGAGGCATGACCCACCTTTCTAACTACACGGTAAAGACCAATCCTCTTTGGACCCAGCTTTTTGCATGGCTGCTTGATAGGGATTTTACGAGCATCAAGCATCAAAAGATCCCCTTCCTTGTACGCTGGACCCACTCGGCGCTTACCATCAGTGTTCTCCTTATAAACTAGCATAGCCGCCTCCAAGCTTGTGGAAAACCCTTAGTGGACCTTATGGATGGTCTTAGCAAAGTCCACCACCGCTTCAACTTTGGAGCCACAGCTGTACTCCATGTTAAAAACAGGGTTAAAGCCATGGTTGGCAAAAATGGTGAACAGCCAATGAATGCACAGTGTTGTAGCTAAACTGGGCCATGGGAAGGTGAGGAACCCAATCTGAATGGTCTGCGGTGATGTAACAACGCAGAAATTGTTCCAAGCACTGGTTCACTCACTTGGTCTGCCCATCTGGTTGGAGGTGATAGGAATTCAAATGGCAGGGGCGAATCTGAAGAGTTTATCACACCTCTTCTCAAAAGATGGAGGTGAACTGGGGTCCCTGGTCACAAATGATTTCTTGAGGAACCCCATGAAGCGCAAATACATGGGCAACGAAGAGCCTGGCCATTTCAGCGACAGTTATAGTTGTTCTTCAAGGAATAAAGTGGGAGAACTTTGTAAAGCGGTCCACCACCACCATGATTGCATCATAACCATTGAAAACAGGTAAATCCACAATGAATTTACTGATAGGGAAGTCCAGGGCCCTTCAGCCTTTTGGACTGGTACCAGTAACCCTGCTAAAGGTTGCCGATTGGGTTTCATTTGATTGCAGATCAGTCACTCTTTACAGTACCGACCTACCTGAACAGGCAAGCCCTTCCAATTGTAAGTGCGTTATATCAACTCCAATATCTTTGCTTTCCCAGGATGACCAACGGTGATTCCGTCATGATGGTCCCAGATGATTTCCGGGCGCAGTGGTCCAGCAGGAACCCAAAGGCCTTAAAACCATACTATCTCATCCTTCATGTGATAACCCCTGGATAAGTCCTCCTGATTCAGGGCGCTCATAGCGAGAACAACAGTATATTCAGCTGATTCCGGCTGAGAAAGAACTACCTTTCTGAATATACTATATTCTGCTGCATTCTCCAGGGGTGCGAGTGCTGGCGTATGGACCATGGAATCAAAAAGTTGAGGCGGAATCATACATGGCGGAATCATCAACCGGGTGTTGTGAATTTCTACCTCCTTTGAATTGGGAGCCAAAACAGGGTTGCGGCTTAAAGCATCCCCAAAACCATTCTCCTTGACCTTGGTGAACTCATAGGTAAATGTAAATAGGGCAAGGGTCTCAGGCCAACGGGTCTGACGTGGTGTCAGGACATGAGGAGCATGGTAGTACAACAAGGCTTGATGGTCTGTGCATACCTGTAATGGTTGAGAGGAGCCATGTAAGTGGTGACACCAATGAATCAGCGCCTCCACCACTGCTAGTAACTCCTTGTCATATACGGCGTAGTCTAACTCATGCAGAGACATTTTCCTAGAAAAATATCCCATGGGATGCTCAGACCTATCTTACCCACCTGTAACAGGGCAGCCACAATGGCAAAGTTGGAAGCATCTGAGGACACAATGAACTCTTTGGCAGGGTCAAAATGGCAAAGGATGGATGTGGATAACAGGGTGCACTTCATCGCTTGGAAAGCATCCTCCAAAAATGGAGGACCACTGAAGCATCTTGGCTCCACTGGCCTTATATAAGGGTGCTGCCACCTCGGAGAGATTGGGTGTGAGCTTCTTGAGGAACGTACATGTCCCCAAAAAGCTCCTCAATCCTTGACTGAAGTGGGGGTGGCCACTCACGAATAGCCTTCTCCTTGTCTGGAGTTATCATATGGCCTTGGTCAAAAGCGACGTTGCCCAGAAAAGTAACCTAAGACTTGAAGAATTCACTTTTACAATCTTGAGTGTAAGGCGAGTGGCCCTCATTCTCTCCACCACTTGTTGAAGGTGTACTGCATGTGACTCCTGATCAGGGGAAAACACCAGGATATCATCCATGTAGGCAACCGCGCATACCCCCAAACAATAACTCCAACGCAGCATCAATGCGGCGTTGAAAGATGGCAGGGGCATTCTTAAGCCCAAAGGGCATGACCCGGAACTGGAATATTCCTTTTCTGGTGCGAAATGCGGTTAATCACTCCTGGCCCTTCTTTATCCATATTTGATCGAATGCATTGGCAATCCAACTTGGAGAAAACTTTTGCCTTCTCCACATAACTTGCAATCTGGGAATCTAAAGGGATGGGATGAAGGTCGGGTACAGTCACATTGTTTAAATTTCTATAATTGACTCAAGGGCATAAAGTTCCATCAGCCTTCTCCACAAAAAGAAGTGGGGAGCAGACAGGGGAGGTACGCTAAAAGATGGCACCTTTGGCCAACTGCTCCTTCACCCACAAACTTAAGCCTCTTCCTCCCGGACGGTCAATGGGTATATGGGGGAAAAATATGCACCAGATCCACAGTGAGTTTAAACTCACAATCAAACTCAGAATGATCTGGTAGTTTACTAGCTGAAGCTGCATCAAAAGAAGATGCCAAATCTTTCAAACAGGAAGGTAGGGAAAGTCCCACGGAGGTCTTCAGCAAAGGGGCAATATAAGGAGTGGGAACATTGGGCCAAAGGGGTAAGTTGTCCTGGGCATTAACCTCAGATAAAGGAACAATCAACTGGTGACCGTTTATCAAAAATAATGATAGAGTGTTTTCTTTCAAATTAGCCCTTACGTCAAACTTCCACCACCACTTTACACTAAAATAATGAGGAACAAGAGGTTTCTGATAGCTTGAAACTGGTTGGACAATAGATAGGAGCCCTTGGAAGTCAACTAACCCCATGACGTTCAGTGTGAGGATACCCTGAGAAGCCCCACCTCTAACCATACCACCTGGTGAGTAACTCAACTCAAGGTAGTCAGCAAGGTCTTGGTCAATAAAATTATTTGAGGGACCAGTATCCACTAAAATAGTTGTACTGATCTTTCCAAAAGTGGATGTAAGGGTAGCAGTCAACAAGAATTATAGAATGGGATTTATTCAAAGCAGAAAACGCCACTATCTCACCAGAAAATTATTCCTCTGGCTTAAACAAACCCTCAGGGTATGTTTTGGAATCATAGAAGGGGGAGGGATAGTGGGCCACTCTTACTACTGAGGCCACATATCCCACCCCACCTTCTGCAGGGGCATATTTATAATTATATTTAATACAAAGCTTTTTTTCCACATCCTGAGTGCCCCAGATTATGGTAGGGATCAAAAGAGGGTTCTCGGTGGTAATCTGATAAACTGGAATAGGGTCCTCATTTAAGCAATATAAGCTTATAAATGGCTCATTTTGTGAAAAATTGCACGCGTTATAAAACGAGTTTTCAGGCTCCCATGAACCCACACCAACTCCGATGGTTTGGTGGGCTTTTTTTATTCAGTGCCATCACCCCCAGGCCCCGAACTGATTCATTAGTATGCCCCTCAGAATCATGATGGGGAGAAAAAACATTATCAGGGTCCAGATTCTGGATAAATTTGGGTCTGGACCCTCCTAAATCCTTGATTTCTGCTGAGAGGGTAGGAAATCAGTGGGGAGCACCTCACAATTCAATGGAATATCACTAGTTAGAGACGCGGTATTTATAGGGTGACCACAAGTGACATCATAGCGGCAGAATCAGCTGACAAATTCATTATAGACTCAAGGCTAGAGGCCCTGCTCAGCTTTGAATTTTTCAATATTTGAAGGTTTGGAAGAATAAGATTCCCTCATTGTGAAGGGTGCGCTCGACTTTTCAGTTCCCATATTTATAGGGGCCAATTCAGGTGCAATCATGACGGCAAAATCACGTGGCCCCTTCCAGGTTGGGGTGGAGAAACTACCCCAAAGGGCTCCAATCATAAGATCAAAGTTGGAAGGGGTGACACCCAAATCAGGGAATTCCGCATGGAAAGGTCCATGGAAGAATGGAGAAAGGACATTTTCATGATGTTGGACAAGGATAAAGCCTGGGCTTTTACACAAAATTCATTCAAATATAAATTCACCGGCTGACCTACTTGTCTCAACAAAAAGAACTTGTAGAAGGATTGGAAAGATGCTTTGTCAGGACGACGTTGCACCAAGACGCGCTCCAAGCCCTCCACGATTGCCACAAGAGCAGATGTGCATGGAATATGGCAAAAACCCAGTCAGTCGCTTCTGGAGACAGCTAATACAACAAATCCACTCCTTGTAAAAGTGGATGGTAACCAGATAAGTTGTTATCTCCTAAGGATGGCTTTGGCTCAATGGTAGCCAAGGCCTGTTGAATTTCAGAGTAGATCTTGGGAGAAAGGTGGGGAATCGTGACAACAGGATCACAAAAGGTCCTAGACCACCAAGTATGAGCAGGAAGGGGGCACTTCCCAATTGGTAGTTGCAAGAATAACGCTGAGATGCACCAAAAAAAACCAAATGAGAAAACTGTGGTGAGCACCATTGTGGCAGTGACAAATGGCCAGCGCACCCAGTTTACAAATAATGAAAGTCCCACACAGATAATTTCCATGCGCATAAAATAAAAAGGTTGGTCAATTAATGTCAAGAGAGTGTCTGCAACTCTTCCATTTCCAGTGAGGTGATGTGGAATGCAAACCCACATTGCTTGGGAACTAGCCATTAAAAGAATGGGAAACAAGGCACCTTAAATGGTGCCTGTGCAAAAGGTACCCAAGGCAAGGGTGTAGAGCGTGGAATATAGTACCAGGTAAGCGAGAAACAGCACCGCTTGAGTGGACCCCAGAGGGGAGTCCATAATCAAGTGTAACTCGGTGCCATTAGGCTTGGGTGCCTCAATCTGGAGGGGACCTGAATGGCCCAAGGGAGCACCTGGGATTTTAGTAAATTGTGATAAGAGGAAGTGGCCCACATAGTTGGAGACCTCCTCAAAGTGGTCCGCCACCAAGTTCGCCTAAGGATTTATAAGTAAAATGTAGAATAACGAATAAATTTATTTTTAAGAAAGTTGACCAACAAGGAATGTTAGTTGCAAAAAATGTATTTAAAGTGGGTCAGGGGAATTAGGGTTCTGCGGAAGCGTGCCCAAGCCTTGAAGTTCCAATAAACAAACACTTTCATCTGTTTTTGTAAAATACACCAAAAGTGCTTTCACTCGAGTGATCAAAAGAAGCTGTATTTTACTCGAGCTTGAGATTTCATAACTTAAATGGGATTCAAACCCTCATTCTCCAATTAACAGAATTGAACCGTCTTCATTCATTATGTAGATCATTCGCTTCAGTGCCTGGGCTGAGATAAGGGGCTAGGCATTTTGTACCCCATTAGTACCAACATGGGCATTCTTTGCTCGCACCCAGCATTGGTCTAAGGTGTGTTTCAGGTTAGGAAGAGCCTGAAGTTTCACCTTCTGGGCCTCCTATCGCCCAGCCTTATCTTTGGCATTAGTTACCACTACTAAGACATCCAACTATGACAGTATATACTAGTTCTGCATAATGCCCTTCAGCCTGAAAAACGCCCCAGACACGTTCCATTGGATGATTGACAATGTGCTAGGTGATATTAGTCTCATATGTGTGGTGGAATACATTGACAATATTTTCATCCATTCCCCACTCCTGAAAAGCATGAGTAGGACCTGGATGCAGTGCTGAACATGTTGCATAAGGCAAAACATTGTGTAAATCTGTATAAGAGTGAGTTCTTCTAGTAAGAGGTTATCTTCTTGGGTATTTAGTCTTGAAAGAGGGTTACGCCATTCCCCTCAGCAAGCTTGAGGCAACACTCTAGTGGCCCACTCCTATGACCCAAAATCAGTTTCAGAGCTCCTTGGGCACCATCATCTTTCTAAAAAATCCATTGCCCTCTTGCAGTTGGCCACGGTGCTGCATCACTTGAATGGTAAGAACGTGACATTCCGCTGGATGGAGGAGTGCCAAAAGGCGTTTGATGCCAATAAGAAGGTGTTTTAGGAGCCTCCCAATTTTCAAAAAAGTGGACCTCAACAAACTGTTTATTGTTGCATGTGCACTTCATTCGCTGCTGTGGGGCAGTACTGTTGCATATGCATGATGGGTTGGAACACCCATTTGCCTATTTTCCTGCAAGTTCACTTCATCAGAGCAGTTCTAGGCCATATACGACAAGGAGCTGGCCACTGTGGCGTGACATCTTACCCACCGGCGGTACCTGTTGCAGGGTGCGCAGAATGAGGTGACTGTGCAGATGATTCATCAGACTCTCATTTATTTTTGCAAACCTCAGAAATTGGCGCATTGTCAGGCTCAGACATACTGTGAACTCTGTAGTTTTAGATTCTATTATGAGTTCAATAAAAAAGGGAGTTGAAAGTTTTTTTCCAAATTATTGAGTCATAAAGCTGCATTGAGTCCAGCAGAGGCAGATGAGTAAGAGCTAATCACAGCAATTCTGCCAGCCCAAATCCTAGCTATAGCACCTCCCACAATTTGGGTGGCAGATTGGGGTCTGAACGTACCTTTGGTCTTGAGGGTTAAAGCGGGCCAGACGGCTTACTCAGGGGTTGGAGTTGTTGGATCAGATGGAACTCCCAATGCTTAAATGGTCTCACTATTACTTTGTGGATGGGAACATTCAATTTTGGTTATGATTGTGGGTGTCGCCCACTCCCAACAATGAAGTTATTCAGGATCACCACGACCCCCTGCAATGGGGTATTAGAGGAATAAGAAATGCCTGGATTTGGTTAGGTAGACGTATAAATGGCTGGTCTTTTCTATAAATATTCTGTCATGGAACACGAATTGTGTGACATGCACATGATCTAGTTGGATTGATCAGGGGAAAATGGTCTCCTTCAAATCTGCAGCAAACAGAAGGCTCATGGATCTCAATATACATTGATTTTATTGTCAAGCTGCCCAGCTATAATGGGTTTACTACCATTGTGGTGGTCATGGACCATTTTACTAAATTCGCACTAATCATCTCCTGTTCCTCCAATCACCTCAGATGAAATGCCCCAGCTCTTTGTAGCATGTGTTTTCAATATTTGAATTTCCATAGGAGATCATAATCGACCAGGGTCTCAGTTTACAGCGTGATTTTGGAATGAACTGGCGTTATTGAAGATTATGGCGTATCACTCAACTGCATAGCATTCTCAGTCAGATGGTTAGTTGGAGAGTGTTAATCAGAAAATTAAGCATTGCCTTTGTTGTTATGCTACAGCCACGCTGGACACCTGAGTGGATGACCTTCCCCTGGTTCAATTTGCATATCATAATGGTACTCATACATCTACTGGTTTCTCACCATACAAGGCCATGCTGGGGTATAATCCCTCATTTTCAGTGGGGCCATTTCTTCAGCCAAAGGTGCCAGCTGCAGCGGATCATGAGCAGCACATCCAGGCTACCCAATCTCTGGTTTGGGACATTTGACTAAAGCTATCAGTGATTACAAGAAGTTCATGGACTGAAAACGCCTACCTCACATGAAATCACAGTGGGGTCCCATGTCATGCTGGATGTCCATCACCAGCAGATGCAGGTGCCCTCTTGAAAAATTTTCAAGCAACTTTCTGGTTCCCATGTGATTAATGCAGATCTGTGTAATGGCGCCTTCTATTTGATGCTCCCATCCCACTGGAAGCTGCTCCCCATTTTCTTATGTGTCACAGGTGTCACTGTTTAAGAAAAAATATGGTGGAAAGGTAGCCCATCATGGTGGAAGGCTCAGAAGAGGCTGAGTTTGATGCAATATTGGCTTCCAAGTAATCGCCATTTGGTCCAATATCTTGTAGCCTGGAAGTGGTTCCCAGCATATGAGGACAGTTGGGTCAGCGCCCAGGATTGTACCAATTGTGGCGAGTTGGTGGAGACATTTCATGCTGCGCACCCCAATGCTCCCAGTGCCCCCCTGAAAGTCTTCACGCTTCTGGCGATTATGCTCCTAAAGGCTCATAAAAAAGTCATGCTCACCCAAGTTCCCAATGGCGGTGCTCCCCTTGTTCAAGGAGGGAAGTATAATGTAAGTATGGGGAATTTTCCATGTGCCTTGGTCTGAGGCATTCCTGTTTTGCACTAAAAAGGGGCCAAGAAGGAGGCCGTCCCACTCATCACCCATGGTGATTTACCCCATGCGGTGGACAAGAGTTGGGTGATGGCGTACCCCTCAAGTTTGCCCCCTTTCCTCCTATCTGACCATGCAAGAACTACTCCAGCGGATTAGGAAGTGTGCGTGAAGGTGACTTCATGAGAGGATGCTGGCTGAAGGGCAGTGGCGAGTATTTATCCCAGTGACAAGACATGGTCTTCTGTAGAGGCTAAATATCATATTGATTGGTGGTCCAAATTCAGAAACAATTACAGATTCCATTAAAGAGGCGAAAATTCTGGATAAATTGAGGGGTCTGACTCCAGTGAAATCAAGGGTGATAAATCCCATCAATACTCAATGGGACTGGGCCTCCATGGCCTTCCCATAGGCGCTGCAAGTCATCCACTGAATGAAGCGTCACTGAGCCAAGCATAATTGTGATGGGAAGAACAATCTAGTGGCGAAATTTAAGTGAGAGTCAGATGGCCAGCGGAAGGTCAATTCGCTATCATGTTAGTTGCGAGATCTTATTTGCAGAAAATTGGTTGTGATCACAACACTATTGCTCATGATTTCCCACTTATATCCTAAGCCCATAGGACTTAAGGCAATATCCCTCACTGGTACAGTTCTCAGTTGATTATCAATTTTTGTTTGCAATAAACAAAACCCCTATTCTGTTGAAATCTATAGTTATAAAATTTTCCCATGTTTGTCACTGCCACTACCCAGAACTGTGTTCCCAGGGTTGCACAATGACTGGGCCTTAGCTACAATTATTATAACGCTGCTAACCAATCTTATAAAATGGGTTTACCAAACAAGTGGCCTGTTGTGTATACCCTCACTTGTGGACGCCCTCTGTAGTTGAAATGTCTTATTGTTATTAAAGATCATCTCTCCCCTATAGGTAAGGTTTTGCGACCTCACACTCGTTTCCCAACCAATGGTTCCTCAGCGCATCTTAAACCATCTTTGTTTTCTAAAGAAATGTCTGTAGTAAAATCTGATGCCGCTTCAGCAGCCACAGTCTGTTTGTTAGTTGTGAAGTCTGCTATGTTAGTTGCTAGGCACCACTCCCTATTTGTTTCTCTCCACGCCCACTATCAACTCATTTGGATGGCTTGCCCCAGAATTCTAAATTGCTTTTTTGGTGCTCATGCACCCTGACTGGAAGGACAGTCTCAATCTTATTTGCCGTTTCCATGACATTCATGCACGGCTGCAGCGTATCATCAGCTTTTTTTGAATAAAATTAATAGAGTATTTGATGGGAAAGGATTTCTGGAAAACTCACCCCTTCTGGAGCATTTCATCCAACCACACCTTCAGGGCCTTATACTTTTGCTCTGTATAAGGGTACAGAGGAAAGTCAATTGATTACATTTTTCTGGCATAAGGAAGGAAAGATCAATCTCAGAGTGGTTGGAAAGACAATTGGCCTTTTATACTAAAAAATCCTTGTATCAATACCCTCTGGCATAGAATTAAGTGAAAAAGCAGTGGGGAGGTAATTGACATGATCAATCTCACTGCCCTGGCAGGGGAAAAGGTATCAATAAGCGGAATTTCCCCACATGTGTAATGATTTACAAAAACTAATTATTTGACACCAGGCTAATGCTAACCTGTTGCTGCTGCCACTGACCAACCCAAAGGTTAATGGGAAATAACTTATCTGGCACCGCAGTGAACAAGTCACATAAAGCAAATGCATGCACTGAGAATGGTATAGGGTGTCTCATTGTAAAGCAAGTCATTGAAGCTGATAATGCACTCAATAATGAGACCCTGCATCAAGATTGGGTACAAATCTTGAGTGACCTAAGAGCTTATAAAATTCTCAGCTGCCCCTATGTCCAAGATAACCTCATTGGATACCGCAGGAGAGCCTAACTCATTCTTGCAAGGTAACTAAAAGTAATCTTGCTTTAGTTTATTAGCAACTTTATGAGGCATAAAGGGGGTAAGGGGTAATTACTGGCCCATCCATCTGGACATCATCAGGTAAATAACCATGGTTCTGGCCACCTAAACCACCTCCACTTCCAGCAGTTGTTCAGCAGACACCAAAGTTACCAATGAATTTACACACATTGTTTTTCCAGAGCATCCGAATTGCTGCACAAATATAATCACCCAAGCACAAAACCACAGATTATGGGTAGAAAAGTGGGTTCAGGGATGAACAACACACTTACGCTTGCAACTCATTCGAGCTGGCCACGGCTTGGGGAAAATTAGGGACCAAGCTCTTTTTACACTTGATAGGGAGGAATCCTCCTTGTTATCTGGGGTAGGAGATACTCCCTAGCTAAGGCATAAAAACTATGATCCTTAGAATGGGGTCATCCATTTATAACACAAGACCAGCGCTCATCCCACTTACAGAGAAGGGTGGAGAAGGAAAAAACTGGTGTTGCTCCATTATAAAATGGAGTAATCTGATAATAATAAAATTATGCTGGCCTGCCATGTTTGTTAAACTACCAGACGCCTGCATTAAAGCCAAAAAAGCTTTAGCTGAATATATTACTGCCATTTTTATGGTTGTCAATTACTCAGAATTATAAATCATTAAAGATATCAAACAACATGCTGCCAATGCCCTGACGCCCTTACTATATGCCTTGTTACGCACCCTACTCTGGGAAGAGGTAGCTGCTGCTGAAAATGAGCCCCCAGATCCCCCCTCCCCTTCCGCCATGGAGGGATAAGAGGTCTCCACTGCCCACCTAGTTGGTTGTTTTGTTAGGTTTGTTTCACTCAATCCGTCCATTTTGGGCGTTTTGTTTGAATTGATTAGTTACGTTAGTTTTAGTTTTAGTTCTTAGTTCAGTAATGTCCATCCCCTGGTCAGCTTACCTCGATTAAATAAAATTATAATGGCCTCCAGGATTAGTTACTATCCAAAGCATCATCCAGAATACCTCTGGTACAGCCATCCATATTTTGGGATGCATTGAGAAGAGGGAAACTGCAAGCACTAGCCATAGATTCCCAATTATGGAAATCATCACCACTAAATATCAAAGAGAATTTTTTAACTTAAAATATTGATTTTTTAAGGATTTTATCTGAATTAAATGGTGGGAAAGGGAAAAATGGAGTGACAGCGGAACCTGTCAGGGTCTGCTGCCTTATAGTCTCATAAAAAATAAGAGAATGGAACTGATAACATTCACCATTAGAAATATCTACACAAACTTTACTATGGCGGATCAACATTTTTATAATTTTTAAAAAGCCGTATTAGTCTCATCCTAGCCATCCAACTTAGGCTCAAAATTTTCCACTAAATTTTTCTTCCTGGCGCAATGCTGCAAGGATGCTTGGTGACACATTGTCCAGTGGGTTACTGATTGCGCCCATAAACAGGCCACATATGGGCGGTCTCATTGATTATTGAAGGGATTTATTGCGCCCATACCTGTCAGGGATGGGCTCATGATTGCTGGTGATGGAAGAGAACAATGGTTGGGGATTTTTTCCTGAAACCGACTTAGTCAATTTTTCATAAAATATCATTTTAGATTCATCAATGGAACTTGAACCACTTAAGACAACCTCTTGCAGAGGAGAATTACTGCCAACCCTCTGCTGGCGATGTCCCTGGCCACCGCCACTTCCCAACACACAACCTAAAATTTATAAACCAACTCATGGGTGGTTGGCATAGTGTGGGAGAGGCGTGTTTTAAGGGTACTTGTCACCCACCTCTCACCTACAACATGGACTAAGTCGCCCAAGTTGATGAGAGGGACAGCCGCTAGCTTCCTCCCCTTCTTGCTTTTAAATGTGAATTCCTCCTAATTTAGCCACAAAAGTTGTTATATAAGTCTTACTCCTGTATTGAGCACCACTTGTTAACAAGTAGCCTACTTGCAAAGGGTTGTGGAGGTATATAAAAAGTTCTTGTCTATATGAGTCATATAAGCTAATCTGAGCTTATAAAGATGCTCAATATACTTAATAACTTAACTTAGTTTAACATAGGTAAATATTTACTAGAAAACAGTATTATAACTTATAGATAAATATTATCAAAACCAAAAAAAAATTTAAGGATGATAGTTTGGGTTTCTATAGGTGATAAGTGACAATCATTAATTCAATCAAATTATCTCACTGGTATTTTTACCAAAAGATTGAAACATTTACTTCACAACCTTTCTCTAGGGCTAGCCAAAACCTGGGTGTTAGAAGATAGAATTCAGTGTAAGCAATATTGCCCCAACGATTGAAGTATATAAATTATTGGCATTGGTTGCCAAAAATTAAACTTTTGTCATCAACATAGCTATAATTCATCAATTTCTTGATTTAGTGTTTAAGCTTTTACTTTAAAAAAATTGTAAAAAAATTGAGGTGATTGCATTCACAAGTTTTGGTAATCATAATTATTAGAGATTAGGCTTAATAATTTATGGAACTCTTAAAATTAATAAAAAAGCTTTACCATTAGATTAAACTTAAGTTAAAACCTTCCATTTGGAAGTCTAATGTCATAAACTAGCTAAATAATCCGTCCTGATCAACTGATTAAATAAAAGACTGATATTAGAATATTAAAAACATATCTGAAAAAAAATAAACACAAACATAAGATATAAAAACTACTAATAATTTTAATGATAATTGGTTGAGATTTTAGCTGAGAGGTTAGGTGTTATATAATTGAGTTGATGGATAAAATAATTTTGTCATTTGGTATAATAAATATTTGATTAAATTGTTCATATAACTTTTTAAACTACAATTTTTTAATAGGTTATTTTATAAATAAGTTATGTTGAGCTTTTGAGTTTTTATTTGTCATATTATAATTCACTAAACTCAGTATTTGGACTATTAGCATAGTTATGGGTTTCTGGTTAGTCCCACATATTGATTTGCTGGTTGTACATTGTCTTAATTCAGTGTCAATCTCATTTTGACAGAATATAATCCTTCCACAGTTTTCATGCTTTGATTAGCCATGGAATCTAAAACAACAGCACAATCTCTAACTTTAGAATTAATGTATATGTGGGTCTTCAAAGAAAAGAATAAAGAAAATATTTATTGTTTAAAAAGATATGACTGTTGGATTTATAAGGAATAAAGGGTAAATATTCTCTAAAAAATAAATTGATGGAATTGTAAGGATTAATCACATTAATCATTAATAAACAGAATCAATAGGTTGTATGGCCCATTGAGGAGTGGTGACACTTCAACGTTCCAAAAATTTTCTAAATTAAATAAGGTAAGTTTCAACTTTAGCAGGATACCACAAACTGTTTATTTTTAGCAGTTGATATTATTTCTATTTCTTGTGGGTAAAGATTTGTCTATGTTAAAATCAGCGCTAGGGCATCAGATTCTGATGCACAGTTATTTAAACTTAATATTACAAGGCACTGTAAGAGGACTTTGGCCTTGTAAAACTTGTAAAGGAAAATCTTTTTCAGAAAAATTTCCTTTAAATGAAAGGAAGAAAAGTGTAGTAAAAAATACTGACAAAGGTTTTCTGGTTTGCTGATAGTGTCTTCTTTGTTCAGGATTTCTCCAAAAATTTAGGAAAAAGGATCCCCTTACCATTGAAGTTCCGCTATGATATGCCCTTCTACTAACATTCCTATTTGTGCATTTTATCTGAACTAAGATGCACTCATAATGTGGTAGTTAGAGGAGTAATTACCTGAATGAGATTATTTTGTAACCACAAGAGCTCAGGGCATTTCCATTATAGTTGTGATCATCCAACTGCAAATTAGATGCTGGAGAATTGCATTAATAGAAGAGGGATTAAACTGCTGAATATTTCATGCCAGCGCGAGGGATAAGAGATATAGTAGCATCAAACTTTTTAGTTTTGTAAATTGTGTCTGTGGGTTTTGAGGTTTTAGTCCGCTGTAATAATCATTTATAAGATGATGCGCCAAGGTCAAGTTGTTAAAAGTAATCAAATACAACTTTAGCTACTCCCTATAAAGTAGTGGTCTGCACACTGTTTATCTATTTAAAAATCAAAATCTATGACTAATCATCAGTTAAAAATATACTTATTAAATGATTATTACATAAACTGGTAATTTTTGAACCAACTGCAACATCTCCTACTTGATCAAACATAAGGTAACAAAGATGAGTGGGGTCAGATGAGCTATTAAGAGCCTGGGGCCAGAAGAACATAATGCAGATAGTACATTTTAAGGGCTTTAGCATGCACACAATTGATAAGGTAACCCTTAGTGGGATCCTTCAACGTATAGGCATCTGTTTAAGCCTTCTCTGTGATCTCAAAGGGCCCTTTCCAAATGGGTGCAAACTTTCTTGTCCTTCCAATGGCATAATTGGCATAATACCAAACCAATTCTCCTGCGCCAAAAATAGGTAAGGTCTAACATACCTCGCTATCATGTGCCCAATACTTAACTTTCTGAGCCAGCATATTGGAGTAAGCGGAGCTTTGTAGCTGAATTAAGGATAATTCTGAGCAAATCAAGGTATCTGCTATGGCTCATACTCTCATCCGCCACACATGAATACAAACGTTGGGCAGATCTGTCTTTCTCCCATGAAGTAAGGCAAATGGGGAGTTCTCTGTGACTGTGTGATACGCAATGTTATAGGTGAATATGGCTAAAGGCAGAAATAGGTTCAAACTGGACGCTTTTCCTGTGACCATCTTATATATATAGTCCTGAAGATTGTATTGTTCACACATATAATGGTGCCGTTGGTCTCAGGGTGGTAGGGCGTAGATAAGACTCCTCTTATACCTATTAGATAGTCAATCTTAGAGTTCATCTGAGATATGAAATTGGTTCCATTATCTGTCGGCAGAAACTGGGGCATCTATGCCTTTAAATAGTATCTTCCAAGATAGATTAGGCAGTATTTGTGGCTCCTAAACCTCTGACCGCTTCTTTCTCCACCCACTTGGTTAGTAATCAAAAGCTACAAAATTATATTTAAACTGGCCAGAAGTATTGGTCAAAGTACCCATGACATCAATGGAGATGGTGTGACATGCAAAATTAAGTTTGACTAACTGTTAAGAAGTGGGTTTTGATAAGGTGCTTCAGCTTGGCATACTTGGCAGCAGCTGAGAGTCTCATAAATATTAAATGACATGGAATCCTGATAATACTAAGATCATATTTGTTCTAGCGTTTTCTTAAATTTGATCATGTCCATCACCTTGTGAGCTGTAATAATCAAATCATCTTATTCAGTGGGCCAGGGAAACACAATGGGTTCTTTATCAATAATCTTAAGAAGTTCCTCATCCTTATAAAAGTATCATTTCTAAGTTTTTCAATTTGCGTTGAACCTCTTTAGGTTTATTGTCTTTTTGCTGAGTTATCATTTGGTCAAATAAATCATCAGCCTTATCATCCAGTAAGGTTATGGTAGGCAACCAGGAGAGTCTAACTGCGTTTTGGTGCATAACACTGATGCGGTGTTGATTTCAAAGTCATACATTTGCAACTTTACCTCCCAGAGGGACAATCATCCTTGTGGCTCCTTCAAGTTCTGCAACCAGCGCAGAGGGGCATGATACGTTACCACGCTAAAGAGTACCCCATGGATGTAAACGACAAACTTTTTACAAGCATAAATGATGACTAGGAACTTATTTTGACAGTGTAATTCCGTTCATGCACATCTAACGTTTGACTAAAGTAAGCCACCAGTTGGTCTACTCCGTCAGAATCAAGTTAGGATAAAACCGCCCTTACAGCGGTGAGTGAAGTGTCCATCTGAATATTAAACAAGTTTCTAAAGCTTGGATAGTTAAGAATAAGCGCTTTAGTGAGGCAAAGCTGCAATTGATCAAAGGTGAGCTGACAGTTTCCCATCCATTTGAACATAACCCCAGTCTTAAGGAGGTAAATAATGGCTCACCTATTTTCTAATTTTCCCACAAACTGGAGGTAGTAGCCAATAATATTAGGAATACCTGAATATCGCGCTTACTGTTTGTCTGGGATATTTTTAATAGCTTCACCCTTAGCGGGCTGAGGCTATAAGCCTTGTTTGTTAGTGAAAACCCCAGATACTCAAGTTGCTCATGGAAGAAATTACACTTTGTAGTTTGATTCTAAGATCAGGTTTGGTAACTAGTAGTAAAAGTCCTCTAAGTGCTTCAGATGCTCCGTAATTATTCTGGAAAACACATATATATCGTCCAAATAAATTAATATGCAGAAGATATTTGAATCCCCTGGTATGTTATCCATAGCACACTGGAATGTCATTTGGGCGTTACACAGCCCTTTCAGCATCCTAGTAGGTTGGTAAAAACCCAGAGCGGTAATCATTGTGCACTTCTCCTGTCCTTCCTTTTGCAACTCAATATGCCAATATCAGGATATTAATTCATGAAGTTGAAATATTGTGCTCCACCCAAGTGGTCTAGCACAACATTGATGCGAGGCAGCAGATAAGAATCTTTTTTGGTGATATTTTTTTGAGTTCTCTTTAGTCTATTACCACACAATTTGATCCATCCTTCTTTTTAATAACCAAAACTGGGGCGGCCCAAGGTCCCTTAATGGGCACTAACATCCCTGATGCACAAGTTGTTGATTTCTTGGTAAACAACTTCATCTACCACCTTGGAATGCCTGATAAAATGGAAGCAAATTGGCAGATGATCTCCAGTATTAATTTGGTGTAACGCATCATGTGAACAACCCAAATCATAGTCATCCTTTGCAAAATATTACTATACTTATCAAATAGTTACAAAACCTGATTTTTGACCTCTGTTAAACCAAAGAGACAAGCCCTAGGTACCAGGACTACCAATTGTTACTCATTGTTCTCAAACCCAAGTTCATCCAGATTACTCAAATAATGGATACTAATATCTCTTCTAGGAGTGAAATATGAACAAAAGTGACTATCTGGTGTCGCTTAATTTCCACAGAATAAGGATACAAGTTATATTCCAGCACCTTAATTTCGCCAAGTTCTGGAAGGATAAATCTGGGCGCAGTACACAGGTTTTTAAATTTTATTGGCTAAACAGGGAAACTATCTCACCATATAATCCTTGAAGGACACTTAAGTGATTTTGGTCCCTACTATGACTTGATGACCTGGTGGAATGGTATGTTCTGATTAGCTTGTATGGAGATACCCTTAGACTCTGCAGTCTGATTTGGTAACTGCTGGGTCTGGGTACATAGCCTCTGGTATCCAATGGCACTATTTCATTCTTAACTACAAAGTTAACGACCCAAGTTTTCAATCCACTGGTGCCTCATCCCTTTGGTCATAAAATAATGGAAGTGTTTGTCCTAGTAACTCCATCGTATTTTCCTTTAAATCAGCTTTTACTCCATATTTTCTCATTAATGAGGTCCTAATTAAAAAGTCATAATTATAATTTGGGAAACAATAGTATGAGCGGAGATCACTAAAGAACCAAACTGCAGCTGTACTGCGCTGTATGTTTCTTCCAAGGTTGTGGTCTGAGGGCTGGCGGTACCATAGATTTTCAATGATCTATGTTCAGTGAAATTTTTGGTTTCTTCACCAGTCAAGTGGACACAATATTAATAAATGCCCCACTATCCACGATAGCTCAAACTTTGAGTTTGTTTACAGTAATGTCAATATATGTGCACTCAGAAAAATAAGCATCCATAGGATCTATTGTGAGGACATCCAAGTTATCTTCTTGACCTAAAATATTCTAAAGCTTATCACATATTTGAGGACTAGACTCTCAAAATATCTCAACAGGTAAAGCCCTATAGACCCCAATCAACTTAGTTGCCTCACTAGAAGGGATCATAAACTTGAGAGGTTCTTTCTGTTGAATATATGGCTTTGTTATCAATTCTTCTCCCACTTTGGCGTCATATTGTTTGTTTGAGTAGATAGCCACCACTTGTTATTACTTTTTATCACCTGATCTTCTAAAGGCGGAGTGTCATCGTCATCCTTTCATCTCACAGATGGAGAATTCAGGGCTTTATTCTTATCTGGAATCTTGTTAAAGGAGGTGGAGGTAAAAATCCCAATTCTACTCTGCCCTGTCTTTCATCAGCTACCCATCATCCTTAGGGTTCACATAATGAACATAGGGCTTAGAGCCCCATTTTTGGGCGACTATAAGCATAGTGCCCCAACTTTATACAAAGGTTACAAGTAATCTGTCTACTATCAGGTCTCCCCACCTTATGGCCATACAGCGGAGGTAAATCTTTCTTTGGGGAGGGGACCCAAGGTTGTAATTCATAAGACTTGCAAAAAGTTTTATTTGGCTCCTCAAGGAGTGGTGGCACATCTTAGGAGATAAATTATCATAAGAATGATATTGTTTTCTTCATTTAGGACAGGAATCATTACTTTATACAGCTCTTTACAGGGTTCACAAGCATGACAGAGAGAAATCTGAGCGTCAAAGTCAATTTTTAGTTTTAGCTCAAGATTGCATCTGAATCTCCAAATAAATCATTCTTTAAAGGCATGACACTCTCATCCTTATTTAAAAGATGTTAAAAAACTCTGTTTTCCATGTGGTCATCCTCTCAGCTCCACCAAACTCTTTGATCAACAAATCTTTGGCGTTGAGGTAGGTTACGCCGTTCTTTTATGGTTTAGGCATAATTAACTCCTTGCTTTTGGAGTCCAATAATTTCAGTAACGTTGCTGGCTTAGCATTCTCTGGATTTCCGGCCATACTAATCTCAAAGGAGATTAATAAAGTTGTGCGCATTTGCTTGCTTATTAAATTGAGGAAAATAATAGGATTAACATACAGTTGAAATCCATAATTTCAGTACCAAAGGGCCTGTTCTGGTCTTTATAATTTTAAGAAAAAAGTAGTTGTTTGCCCAGGACCTGTCAAAATGGCCCTTGGGTAGGACGCTAAAGCTAAATGAGATGGAGTAGTGGCCGTATGTGGCTTATGTGGTATATAAGTTTCACAGATAATAGAGTCAGAATGCTTCACTGGAGGAGTTATCAGAATCTCCGTGGAAGCGGACTCTCTATGGCCTGGAATGGAGGTAAGAAAGTTGGGTACCTCCCACATAATCAGCGCCCACTCACCCTCACATTTAGATTCCATTGGAATCATTTCCTAATTATTAATAGATAAATCCAGGGGTAGTTCATTGATACCCTCCGGTGACACTTACAAAGGTTGTTGTTAATGTCAGTTTTAATTGATCCACCATACTAGAAAGACGTTAGTATTTCTCCAGTAGCATTTTTTCAAAATGCTCAATTCTCTGATTAGTGGCAAGAAGATCCACTTCATATTTAAGTTCTCATTTCCTAAAGATTGTACCTTTTAACCCCAATTTCTCATGTTTAACTGCAAAGAGTCAATGGTTTGATACAAATCAGTCTGAGAGCATAGTGCTCTATTTATGTCCATATAAAACAAGTTGTGGCGGCAATGATAAGTGCTAATGTCTGTACTAATTCATTTATTAACTGATCTTGGTCTTGGAGTATCTCTGGTAGTTAGCCCACGTGGACATTTTAAATATTCTTACCTGACGAATTGCAATTAAATTATTCTGCTAGGTCACAAAGTTG
This sequence comes from Massospora cicadina, assembly GCA_022478985.1. Taxonomy (NCBI): domain Eukaryota; kingdom Fungi; phylum Entomophthoromycota; class Entomophthoromycetes; order Entomophthorales; family Entomophthoraceae; genus Massospora; species Massospora cicadina. The sequence goes on from JAKSZP010000536.1 coordinate 61,433, forward strand.
GCTGTTTCAGCATCTGTATGTCACTCCACTTCCGCTTTAAGAGAATATTCTACTTAATTACAATGATGGGTAATATCTGCAACCCATTGGGGTTTACTCCTTAATTATTAGTAATATCATAAATAATATGAGACAAATCTGCATTGAGTTGGGCAGCAAGTCTTTTAACCCTCTGGTGAGCATCCTGAATGTGCTGCTGATTAGCTAGAATGACTGCCTGAAGGTCACAGAAAGTGTCATCCAAGCTTCCAAGTAAGAGGGAATTATCCTGTTGCTGGGCTTCCGTGATTGTAACCAAATTTCCAATAACAATATACACAGATGGGTAATAACTGATGCACTTGGCATATGAACAGATGTACATATCTATCTATCACGTCCACTAGCTGATCTTGGGTGGCGAGTCTCCTGACTATCTCATTGATGGTCATCTTGCAGAAAATATGATAGGTGTTATAATTGGTTTATTGATGCCTATAATTATGAAACATGGCCAGTTGGGCCTCATTTGCATCGTTGGCGGCTAGGCGGTAACAGTTAAGCTTTTCGATACTTCTTGTACCTGGGCTGGAGGCATTTGACAATTTAGCAACACTTGATATTTTATAGTACCAGAAAGGGAAAGCTCCATCATAGGCACCTCTGCCCCTTCATTATCAGAGCCACTTAACTGGAATTTATTGATAGCCATGTTGCCTTCATCCATGGTCTTTTACAAGTACATAGCGTAAAGTCCAATGGTGAAATGGTTCTCCTTCAGATTCATACATGAAATTTTGTTTTTAAGTTAAAAAATTGCACACCTGTAGTGAGCACCACAATTTTGAGAATGGTGCTAGGGTTTCAGACTTTGGTGCACAGGTATTCACACTTGAAGTTACAAATACTGTAAGAATACTTTAACAATTGAAAATGTCCCAGTTTCTGATCGCTTAAAATGCAAAATTGTTTGGTGCACCAACAGCGCCAAATTATGCCAACTTGACGTTGGCTGCAAATGATTGATGGTTGGTCCAACACAACTACATGAAAACTCCTTGATGCTGAAACCAAGAAAGATGAACAGGTAAGTGAGGTAGCAACCCAAGCACAATCTTTATTTTTAATCTCAAATAGAAAGGGCCTACAAAAAAGAGTTTGTCTGAGGAGAAAAATGACAACTCTTCTCAGGGGGACTCAAGGAAGAAATTTCTGAAGTGAGATTTGGAATTGGTGGGTGTGACCTTTATGTTTACCATTTGGGGGCCTCACCTGAACAATTAATTAAGCTCATTTAAGCCTAAT